>JAQGCQ010000319.1:0-16044 GCA_034699945.1 Chamobates pusillus
CACTCTCTCTCTCTCTCTCTCTCTCCCTCTCTCGCTCGCTCTCTCGCTCGCTCGCTCTCTCTCTCTCTCTCTCTCTCGTTTTCTCTCGCTTTCTCTCTCTCTCACTCATACCTCTACCCACACCTACACCCCACCTCCTCCACACCTACACCATCACCCACACCTCTACCCTTGAGGCTTCATGAGGACAAAAACAAAAATTTGTATTTAATACGTTGAATGATTAGAATCAAATCAATTTATATTGATTTACTTTAAAACTGTAAAGTTTTTAAAAAGTTTCATTTAAACTAGCACAAAATTGTCAATTTAATAGAATGGACTATTAATAGCTATTCTTCAATTTTTCTCGCTTAAAATTCCCTCAAATTCATACAGCATTGATATCGGGATTGAAGTGTATTTTTAAGGTGGCCATTAGCACTTTTATTTAACATGGTTGAATTCTAAATATTTAAATGAACAAAACGGTATCAAGTTGGTTTAATTTTAAGACTTTGTTCTCAAATACGTCCCAATTAATCTATAAGAATAGTAGGGTTTATTTCTTAACAAAGAGTCACTGATAAAATGAATGAGCAAGTTAAAAATTTCATCGAAATTCAAAATCAACAATAAATTACTAGTCATTTTTCTCTCCCTTTTTAGTAATAAATGAAAATCCGCCCACACCTGATAGAATCTGTTATATTTTAAATGATATTATTAAGATTAGTTTTCTGAAAATTCTACAGTTTTTCAAAATCAAACTGATGTTAGAAAATTTCCTTCTCTTTCCATCCCAATCATCATGTTACTTTTTTGAATGATAATTAAAACAGAAATATTGTGCAAATTTTACAGTTTTATTATTTATTATAAAAATGAATAATATCAACAATAACTTCCATTTTAAACATGTTTAATTATTGAACAAATTTTTTAATAAATTTCATTTAAATATTACAGTCTTTTAAATCCAAATCGAAGGTTAAACTCAATTACTTTTACATTCAATTTAATTCAATTAAACAATGATTGAATCAAAAAATCTTATGACACATAATTATAACAAATATTTGTCGCAATTATTTATTATAAATATTTATTTATTCCAAAATTTTTCCGTTTATTATTGAAATAATCACCAAATTTTCAGATTTCATTTGTGATATAGGGGATATAGGGATGAATGAAAGGGCAGATTTTTTACCAAACTTCCTAGGGGTTTAGGGATATTCAAAATGGTGGACAAAATTGAAGCAATTTCAACTGCTCTTGATCGATAGAAAATTATCAGAAATGGTTATTTAGATTTTTAATATTTTTATATCTTATAGACGATTATTTACTATTAATTGAACTTGATTTGGTTTCAAATTAAAATTTAATCAATTTTTATTGATTCACTTTGCAAACTGTAAATTTTTTAATAATTTCCATTCAAACTAGCACAAAATTGTCAATTAATTAAAATGGATCTATTCATGGCGATACTTCAATTTTTCGAGCTTATAATTTCCTAAAATTTCTACTCTTTGAAAACTGTAATGTTTAACTCAATTTCAATTTTATCTAGAACAACAATTTCAAACTGTATTATCGGACAGTTCTTGTGAATTTTTGAACTAACGGCGCGAGTGAGGTCTCTGCAAATTCGAAACCGTTAACTAGATCAATTTTTTGTGTTTTTCAGATTCCCCATACTCACAAGAATGAGAAAAACCCGCCCCACGATTTTTTAAACCTGCTGGCTCATTTAAAAAGAGGTTTGAAATTCCAATTAATTCAAATATGAAAAGCCTGCATTCAACTAATGTTTGTTATACTGTATAACACACATTAGGCATTTCACATTTGGATTAATTTAAAACATAAAAAGTTTGATCTAGGTAACGATTTTGATTTTGCAGCACTAAGGCTATCGTCGAAAGTAAAAAATATTAATAGCAATTATTTTATTAATTTTTCATTTAATCCTCTGTTTTAGCTGATTATTCAACTTATTAGATAATTTTATTATCTAACAAGGATAATTTTGAAAAAGACGCTATAAATTAAAAGATTGTTCGGACCAGACCATATAACTTTTTACATTTTAAATGATATTATTTAGTTTAGTTTTCTGCAAATTTTACAGTTTTTCAAAATCATGCAAAGGTTCGAAAAATTTTGAAATGGGAATCACCAAATTATTGTATTACTTTTTAAATGATAATAATAACAGTTGATTGGTGTAAATTAAACAGTTTTTATTATTTATAAAAAAGAACAGGAACACATTCTCCCAAATGAAGTTTCTCAATTTTTTAGCAAATATTTTAATAAATTTAATCTAAATATTACAGTCTTTCAAATCCAAAGCGAAGGTTAAACTCCATTACATTTGCATTTAATTTAATTCAATTAAACAATAATTGAATCAAAAAAACTTATGACACATAAATACAACAATCCTATATATTGGAAGATACTTTTTTTTATCAGACCATAGAACTTGTTCTATTTTAAATATTATTCAGTTTAGTTTTCTGAAAATTTTACAGTTTTTCAAAATAAACTGATGTTAGAAAATTGTCTTCTTTTTTTTCATCTCACTTATCATGTTACTTTACCGATATATTAATAGATTATTTGGAACGTTGATACGCAAATGGCCCAAAAATTGGCCAATTTTTAGACATTTTTGATTTACTTTCAGAGTATGAGTATAAATGAGCAAGTTCAAATTTGTATTGAAATCAATTTCAACAATAAATGACTTGCTTATTATTTACCACATTTTTTTGAAAAATAAGACTTTTGGGCACCGTAGATTTTTAACACCAGCCTTATAAATTGTTAAATTTTAAATGTTATAATTTAGTCCAGATTACTGCAAATTTTACAGTTTTTCAAAATCAAACTGATGTTAAAAAATTTCCTTTTTTTTCACTTCTATCCCACTTATCATTTTATTTTTTAAATGATAATAATAACACACATTTTGTGCAAATTTTACAGCTTTATTATTTATTTAATATAAAAAAAATCAAAGAAACGCCTTATTTCCAAAATAAACTTTCTCAATTATTGAGGAAATATTATTAATTATTAATTAATATATTAAAATTCAGAATGTCTTCAATAAAGAGTCTGTGCTAACGAAGGGCAGATTTTCATTTGGATTTTCATTTCATAGTCATTTTTGGTGAAAAATCTGAGCATGTACAAATTTTTTTACATATAATGTAATAATTTGAGATGAGATGAGTTTTTTTTCAAAAAAAAGTTCAATAAAGTAATAATTTATCTTACTCAATTTTTGGGTTTTTTTTATAAACAAACAGTCACTGATAATGCGAATGAGCAAGTTGAAATTTTCATTGAAATTCAAAATCATCAATAAATAACATGTTACTTTTTTCACCCTTTTTTCAAATAATGGAAAATCCGCGCATCCTTGGTCTGTGCTATCATTTGTTATCAGAAGTCAAGTTGATTTAAATGTCAAGTATTTTATTGTTTGCATTCAAGTCTTATTTTATATCAAAAGATATATATTCTTTTGTGAATTGTTTTCTGAATTGAATTATAAAATTTTTATTTTCATATAATTTATGTGAGTATTGACTAAATTCAAAAATATTTCTATATATAATTCTAACCATGTTGGGATTATTATTATTATGGTTTTGGTCACCGGTAATACAGTGAGATGTATTTGTCCGGATCCTATTCTGATCATTCCATGTGTTTGTAAAGTAGAACAGAATTTGGATAACATTTATTGCGGCGGAAACTCAGACATCGATTTGATTCATATCTTTGAAAAACTGGAAACAATTCTAACAAAAAGTGATAAACATTTCAATGGATTTTATTTGGAAAATAAGGCGATAACTGAACTCAACGACAACACATTCAGAGACATCACATTTAATGATATTTTTATTTCATCATGCACAAATCTAACCAAAATCCATAAGAATGCTTTTAATATAACCGATTTAATATCTAAAAATGTCTATATTGAGAATAATCCTAGTTTATCTTCTCCGGATAATTCAATCTATGAAGTTTTTGGAAGGTTTGTCAATAAAGAGTCTATTTATCTGTTAAACAATAATATTTCTGAAATACTATCGAATGCCTTTCGAGTGACTATAAAAAACCAAGATAAATTAAATGATTTGCGTATTAGTGGAAAATCAATTAGAAAAATTGGAAATAATGCCTTCTCAACATTAAATAGCCTTACTAATTTATGGATCGGCGATACCTCAATTGAATATTTACCTGAATATGTCTTTGCCTTTGAAAAGGAATCACAAATACATATCGATATTGTTTTGGTACACAACTCAAACCTAAATGAGACATATTTTCCGACTGATTTATTAACACATCTTAAACGACAAGCAGAATTTGATTATCATGGAAGTTTATCACCAAATAATGAATTTGAATTCCTAGATGTATTCAAAAATTTCCTGGATATTAATGTCTTAAATCAACTTGATATCAATAACCCATCATTTGATTGTAATAACTGTAAAAACATTGAATTGAAAAATAATCCTGATTATTTAAAAAGAATATATACCTTAAAATGTTCGAATGGTAAAAATGTAAATGATCAAACAAATTTTGCTGATTGTGGACAAGATCATAAATTAAAGCCATGCACTCTTGTTGAAAAGGAAAGGGCAATATATTGTGGAGGAAATACTGAAATCAATTTGAAGTCAATTCTAACAAAATTTTCTAATGAATTGGAAGACAACGGAAAACATTTCAAAGCTTTTTATTTGAATAACACTTCAATCAAAGTATTAGAAGAAAACACATTCAATGACTTGATTTTTGAGAAAATTGTAATTGCTAATTGTACAAACCTGGAACAAATCCACGAGCATACATTTACTAGTACAAATTTGGTTACCAATAGTTTTGAAATGTTTGGCAATCAAATAGTCTTCTCTCAAAATAATCCTCGATTTTTCGAAATGTTGAGCTTATTTGTGAAAATTGAGAAAATATACCTTGGCCAAAACGGTATAACAGATATTCCAACAAATGCTTTTCATCCATCAATCGGTTACCAAGATCATTTGAAAATTCTCAAATTCGAAGGACCTTTCACAAGATTGGGAAGCAATTCGTTTTCCTATCTCAGAAACTTGACCCAGATCGAATTCAACATGGTTGAATTCGATAAAATTCCAGAAAATGCATTTTCTTTCGAATATAATTCAAATCAAACATTGTCTATAATTTTCATTAATGCAAACAAAATATCAAGCAAAGTATTCTATCCGAATTCACTAGCTAATATCAAGCGACCAACCAATATTATTTTTTCGAACTCAAGCGGACGGTTCAATAATGAGCAAGTTAAATATTTGGACGAAAAAGTATTCCAACCCTTCCTTTTGTCAAACGATGAAAACACAATAGAGTTATGGAATTCAAAGTTTGATTGTAACGATTGTCGCAACTATTGGCTCAAAAAACAACCCAATCTATTAACCAGGGTCATTCATCTAAGTTGCTCGAATAACATGAGCTTCACTGATCTAAATAACTTTAAAAATTGCACTTATTAAATCAGTTATTGTTATCTTTATAATATTTATGTTTATTATTTCAATTGAAAATAAATAATCATTTCTGTAGTAAAATTACCGTATTTTAGGGTAGATAAGCTAGAGCTCATACACGTTTTGAAATGGAATCTAGATTTCAGTAACAATATTTTATGATTTTATTACAAGATTTTAGTAAATGATATAATCTAGTTTAGTTTTCTGAAAGTTTTACATTTTTTCAAAATCAAACTTAGGCTAAATAAATTTTTACTCCATTTTTCCCAATTTATCATTATACTTTTTAAATGATAATAATAACACATATTTTGTGTAAATTTTACAGTTTTTATAATTTATTACAAAAATGAAACACAAAACCAAAACCTATCAGATTGCATTTTTTTCGGAAAAAGGGTGAAAAAATGAGCAAGCTATTTATTGTTAATTTTAAATTTCTATGAAAACTTGAACTTGTTCATTCATATTATTAGTGACTCTTTACAGAAAAAATGACTCTGGATTTGCAATCCTAGCTTGCAATCTGCCAGCTCTTGCACAAAACAAAATAAGCAAATTTAAATTTCTCTATTATTGGACAAATATTTCAACAATTTTCATCTCAAAATTACAGTCTTTCAAATCCAAAGCGAAGGTTAAACTCAATTACTTTTACATTCAATTTAATTGAAATAAACAATAATTGAATCAAAAAATCTTATGACACTTAAGTATAACAAATATTTGTCGCAATTATTTTATTAAATATTTATTTATTCCTCAAATTTTCCGTTTATTATTGAAATTATCACATTTTTTCAGCATTCATTTGTGATGAATCATTAATAATAATCTAAATTATGCAGGTACCTCTTATTACTACCTTCATTATTTCATGATATTTTGTCAGATAATAAGGAGTTTAGAATAATTTTCATTCAATTTCGACCTTGAAACATATTAATTTAGAGAAACTTGATCAATTAGGTAACCAAATCAGTTTGATAAAGATAAAATTGTTTACATTTTTACCAAGTTAACAAAAATTATCATAATTTGATAATAAACTAGTTTCGAGCTGATATTTATCAGGTTATAATTTAGCCAATTATTATTCAAAGTACTTTCAGCCCTAAAGTTTAAAAGTTTAATGATTTATGAAAAATGAATTTATTTTTTGATTGTTTTACGCAATCATTAAATGGCTTTAAGAAGGGTTTGAATAATGTGTTTTAATCTTGTTATAAATAGAAAGTGGACATGCATTGAGCTACATACTAATTTTTAAAAAATTTTAAAATGATAAATATAAAAAATATCCTAGATTCAATTGAAATGTTAAAAGAGTTGTTCAAATAACTTTTTACATATTAGTTGATGAATACTACTTATGTTTTGTGAAAATATTACAGTTTTTTTTAAATCAAACATGATGAAAAGAATAAAAAAAGGAATGTCTTACAACCTCCAATTATCTAGTTGTTTTACTAATTGGTATAATTTTTACAAAATTATCGAAAAAAATTACAGTTTCAACAATTTATAAAAAACAACTGAATACAAAAATATTCAATAAAATAAACTAGCAAAAGTGCGAATATAAAAAATAAAATTCTAAAATTTAGAATCTAAATATAAAAAAATATCCTTGATACAATTGTGAAATAAATATATTTATTCCATTATCTATTTTATATTTGAGTTGATAAATACTAATTACTTGTTGTAAAAATGCGTGCATCTAAATTACCAAGCTTATATTCTAGAATAGTTTCGACTATGATTTGTATTAATTTTAAAGAGTTTACAGTTTTCTAAGCCTTTCGAATAAATAATTTTAAACATTTTTTATTGAACTATTCTATTGTAAGTCATTGTTTTAAAATGAAAATTTTACGCTAGATTAAATTGGAATTATTAAAACTTTTTAAAATTTAGATTTCAGTAACATAAATTTTACTCTACTTATAATTTTTAGAAACACCAATAATTAAATGATCAATATGGAAGAGTATAAGTAAACTTGTAAATATTTAAGAAATATTAATTGAAAAAATAAATCATTTATCATTGATAATTCACTGGAACTTACATTTTTTAGAAAATGAACAGAATAAAATGTCATTGACGACTGAACCAAATTTTATTATAATTTTTCAGGACAAAGGTTTTGATGAATTTCTTCTTAAAATTACAGTCTTTTAAATTCAAAAAGAAAGTTAAAATCAATTACTTTTACATTCAATTGAACTATAATTGAATCAAAAAAATCTTATGACATATTAGTTAAAAAATATTTGTTGCAATTATTTTATTAAATATTTATTAATTCCATAATTTTACTGATTATTATCGATTATTTCCACATTCTGATTCTAAATGGGTAATTCGATTGAATTGAGTAATCACCGTGGTTGTTTACCTAGTAGCAAAGTCATCGATGCAGATCTCCCGACTGCAAAGACTGGATTAATGCAAATGAATAATGAAAAAAAGTCTACCTAAAAATTCAGTCAATTAAATAAGACGAATCGATGATAAAAGCCAATATAATATTTTATTTTTTCAAGATTCACTTTAAATAAACTTCTAATCAATATTACAGTCTTTTAAATTCAAAGAGAATGTAAAATTTTGCCAATAATTGAATAAATAATTTATTATTAAATTTTAAGCTTTCAATCAGACATCATCACGGTTCTTAAAATCAGAGGGTACAGGGGTAGGTAAAATGGTGGACAAAATTGAGGCAATCTTAATCGATAGAAATTTATCAGAAATGAGTATTTAGAGTTTAAATGTTTTTATATTCAATATTTAAAAGACGATTATTTCATATTAATTGAACTTGGTTGCAGATTAAAATCAAATCAATTTATATTGAATCACATTACAAACTGTAACGTTTTTAATAATTTCTATTTAAAATAGCACAAAATTGTCAATTTAAATTATTGGTCCCAAAAATTATAAGTTGACAAGTATAATTACCTAAAATTTTGCAAACAAGCAAGAATATTATAGTTTATTTCCACAAAATCAGTTGACAACTGCTGTAGTATTTGAGACGTTTCGCTAAAGAATGTCATCTTTTCCGATAGATTGCAAAATGAAATCAAAAATATTGAAATTAATTGCTTAACGACTTGATGACAGTCGATTGATGAGGAGATCATGATATCAGAAGGATTTAATTCTTATCAAATCACCTTGTTTTATTAAAATGATTAGCATCAGGAAAAGTGACTTATTATACTTAAGTAACAAATAGTAATCGTAAATATTTTATTTAATTTCTATTTAATTCTCAGTTTTTCAGCTTACCATTTAAATTATTACATTAAAATATTTTGAACATGGCATATGCAAGCTAGGATTGAAAATACAGTCATATTTTATCTACATTGTTAACATGTACAAAATTGTTCACATATAGCAAGTTCAAGTTTTCATAGTAATTTAAAATTAACAATTCGATTTGATTTGATTAATTTTGGCGGTAAATGTTCACAACTTACAAGAGCTGGTATCAATACATACCGTTTAACAAGTTCAAATACAAACAATTAGTTTTTAGTTTTATATATGATTTAACAATTTTTAATTAAACAAATTATAGTAAATATTTAATAAGTCTTTAATCAACTTTTTACATCAATGGGACAATTTTTTTTGAAAAACGAACAACGTCTCGATTGTGGCTCGAACTCCAGACTAGGCTTCGACATTCTTGGAAAAATCACTCTTGTTCTGCTCTTGACTGCTGATTTGATACTTCAGGAATCCTGTTCTCTATTGAGAAGAATTTAAGAATAACTCCGCTACTGTTCTGCTCGGCTCCTGAAAAAATGGCTACACTTGAAACCCTTATATACATATATTTTTTGTTTTAACTATCAAAATAATGACTGAATACGATTGAAATCATAAGCGAAATGTTGAGTCAATGAATGTCAAATTATTGACCACTAATTATATTGAAAATCTATAATTGAATCAAAATTTTTTGATTTAATAATCTTTATGTAAATAGTGGTCATCTGACGGTTAGGATTGGGATTCCTGTTCTGCTCTTGAGCCCAAATAATGACTGCATTCCTGGCCAAGACTGCAAGTCTGCAAGAGTACAAGAATTCTAGTCGAAGCCTACTCCAGACCACTCAGGCTGTAGGCTCATCTCCCATTGGCTCAGTGCATGCGTTAACTGACTGAGATACTGAGCCCCGTTGATAAATAACCTAACTATGAATAATGATAGCCCCTCAATGAATAACTTGCTAATTGTTTCATTTTTTCGAAAAAATTGCAATCTGCTGGTGGTAGGAAAAGCCCATAAATCTTTTTACATTTTGAATGATATTATTTAGTTTAGTTATCTGAATAGTTTACAGTTTTTCAAAATAAAACTGCGGTTAAAAAATTGTGCTGTTCTATTTTTCCCATTTTTTATTTTACTTTTTTTGAATGATTATAATCACACATTTTGTGCAAATTTTACAGTTCTTATTATTTATTATACTTTATTAACTGACTGAGATACTGAGCCCCGTTGATAAATAACCTAACTATTGTGGTAGTTCTGTTTTTGACTAAGCGGTTGTTGTCAAGAACTACGTGTAGATTCTGAATTGCCACACAAACGTAGACCAAATTGCCCGGAGTGGTTTGACCAGACCGTTACCAATTACCAACCGAAGGGATCACCAGGTCTTTATGTGAAGAAACGACTTTTGTTGACCGAAGGGAAGCGATAGCCCGTTGCAGAAATCAGTTGTCTAATCATTAGGTTGATAGGGTTTATACCGAAGACTAAGATTAAACTTAAGTTAAGCTTAAGTTTAATTGTGATGTAGATTAATATTAATCATTGATTAGCGCTACGGCTAAATATAGGCTAACGGATATCGAAGGTTTGTTGACTATAGACTTAAGGTTAACTATAGGTTGTCCAGTATTTGACTATATGTGAAGAACTATAGCCAGAAGAGTGTCTTTCGGGAATAACCAAATTGAAGGCCTGCCTCTGGAAGGTAGACTTTACTTCAAATGGCTGTTCACTTCTTAAAATAACCAGAGGTGTCCACTCGGCTATTCATTGACAATAAGAATACAAATGCTTTACTTTTAAAATAATTTTATTTAAACATATCGTTTGAAGTATAAATACAAAGTGAGGGAAGACTGAGGAGAGCCCAGTCTTATATACTGTTAGATGTGCTCACTGTTCACATTAAAGCGCGAGTTCTCTGTGTGAGAAACAGCGCTTAATATTAAGCGGCAATACATAAACTCAAGTTTGATATACATTTGGTATGAATAACATGTGAATACAATGACTCTCTTAAAGTGTGATTAATTTGTTATACGATTTAACATTGAAATAGCGATGAGTCTAATAACAAACTAAATGTGAATGTCTTTAACATTGAAAAGCAATGACTGTCTGATATCAGACTAAATATGAAAATCTATTGACATTAGAATAACTTTAGTTATGAGTAAAAGTATATAAACATAAGTTTAATGATGAAAATAGTTGACTGATATCAGTCATCTTCCACACTATAAATAATAATAGCCCCTCAATGAATAACTTGCTAATTTTTCCACTTTTTTTCGAAAAAATTGCAATCTGCAAGTGGTTGGAACCAAAATCAATGAAAATTCTATGAAAGGTAGTGCTCGGTAATAATTGAGGCATAAATATCAAGGGGAGTCCTAATTCATTTTAATAGCAATAATCAATAAATGAAAGAACCCTGATTAATTTGCTAGCGTATATTTAGGGGCGCTCATAGAAAAAAGATATTCCTGGCTGGTCCGAGACCAAAAATCTTTTTACATTTCAAATGATATTATTTAGTTTAGTTATCTGAATAGTTTACAGTTTCTCAAAATGAAACTGCGGTTAGAAAATTACTTTGTTGTTCTAACCCATTTATAATTTTACTTTTTTTTGAATGATAATAATCACATAATTGGTGCAAATTTTACAGTTCTTATTATTTATTATAAATGCAATTCTCCAAATATTATTTCTCAATTATTGAACAAAAATTTTAATAAATTTCATTTCAAAATTACATTCCTTTGAATTCAAAGAGAAAGTTAGAATCAATTACTTTTACATTCAATTTAATTCAATCAAACAATAATTGAATCAATAAAATCTTATAACACATTAGTTTAAAATCATTTTTCGCATTTATTTTATTAGATATTTATTTATTCCACAATTTTACTGATTATTATCGATGATTTCCATATTCTGATTCAACATGGAATTGATATTTTTAATTTTAAATGTTTTTCACCTTGTATATTCTATACGAATTATTTTTACCAATCAGAATTTGAATCGATTTTTTAGATTCTGATATAAGCATTTGAAAAGACGATAATTAGAAATTGATTTTCAGTGTATGCCCAGTGAAACCCTAAATTGTGTTTTTCAACTTTATTTAATACTCATTTTATCATTATTTTGAAATTTGGTTAATGAATGAATTTATTTAAGACTCATTAATTGATCAAGATTATTGAACTGATTATTAAATAAAGGTGCAAAGAACTATACATTAAATGTCAAGAAAAAATTTGATGGGAATCGCTTGATTGAATTGAGTAATAACCGTGGTTATTTAACAAGTGGCAAAGTCATCTATGCAGATGTCCAAGCTGCAAAGACTGGATTAATGTGAATGAATAATGTTGAGAAATCTAACTAACGAATAGAGTGTTATCACTGCTATTTCGAAACGGTTAGTTAGATCAAATCTTCAATGTTTTTCAGATTCCCCATACTCACAAAAATGAGAAAAACCCGCCACCCGATTTTTTAAATTTGCTGGCTCATTTCAAAAGAGGTTTGAAATTCCAATTAATTCAAATGTGAAAAGCATTCGTTCAACTAACGTTTGTTATACAGTATAACACAACACAGACTTTTCACATTTGAATCAATTGGAATTTCGAACCTCTTTTAAAATGAGCCAGCAGATTTAAAACATCGGTTGGGGGGGTTTTCTCATTCTTGTGAGTATGAATAATCTGGAAAACATCGAAAATTTGATCTAGGTAATGGTTTTAGAATAACAGGAATAACACTCTCGTCGTAGATATAATGTCAATTGAAAACCAAAATTATAATTCAATTTTTCAGAATAGGATTTCAATAAACTTTCACTCAACTTACAGTCTTTTAAAATCAAAGCGAAGGTAAACTTTTTCCAATAATTGAATTAATAATTTATCATCAAATTTCAAACTTTAAATTAGACATCACCAAGATTTTAAAAATCAGGGGGTTTAGGAATGGGTAAAATGCTCGATTTTTGGCGAAATTTCCTAGGGGGTTTATGGGTTTTCAAAATGGTGGACAAAATTGATCAATTTTTCAAATGCTCTAAATCAATGGAAAAATATTAGAAATGTTTATTTAGAATTTGAATGTTTTTATATTTAATATTTAAAAGACGATTATTTCCTATTAATTGAACTTGATTTGATTGCAAATTAAAATCAATTCATATTTATACACTTTGATAACTGTAAATTTTTTAATAATTTCTATTCAAACTTGCACAAATTTGTCAATTTGATAGAATGGTCACCTTTGTAACAAATACTTCAATTTTTACGGAGTTATTTTTTACCAATAATTCCTTAAAGTTTTGCAAATAAGTAAGAAAATTTATTTTTAATATCCAAAAAATCAGTTGACAACTGCTGTAGTATTTCATACGTTTCGATAAAGACTTATATTTTTCAATGAATTGCAAAATGAAATCAAAAATATTGAAATCAATTGCTAAACAAATTACTGGCAATCGAGTGATAAGGAGATCATAATATCAGATATATTTGGGTTACAGTTTTTTTTCAAAATAATAAATTATAAGCAGTTCTTATCAAATAACCTTGTTTCATCAAATTGATTAATATCTTGAAAAGCGATGAAAATTTTACGAAAATTGAATATTTTGAAAATTTTATAAATTTTTCACAAATCATAACAAAGAGAATGTTTTCTTAACTCGCATTAATAATCCTTTATCTAGCTTGATCAATTAATAAGTCCTTGCCGAATTGATTGAATGACAAAATTCGAATGATAAAGGGATTATCTGTCTACTGATTCACCAGTGACTCATTTTTTAAGGAAGTTATTTGTTTTAAGAGGAGATTAGTTTTATTGTGAATTTTGTTAACTAATGGATGACTTCATTCAAATTTGGGACAAAATTCGCGATCAGAGCACTCGACTCTACCATAGAGTCAGACTCTTTGGCCGAATGTCAGTATTTTTTAAAATTTGAATTAATTCACTGTGAAATGACCATATTCATCGTGGTTCATCATCATTTCAAAGAAAAAACTGTAATTAGTTATCTAAAATTACTTTTAAATAGCTGAGATTATTCAATCATTTTAAATTGGTTTACTTCTTTTATAAAAATTAAATAAATTTCTAATTGAACATGTTCATAATTTTTGAAGATTAATTAAGCTGAATTTGATAGATTAACTGTACTCATATTTATTTTTTAAAAAAATAAAATTGATCTTTTTTATAAATAGACCAATTTTTACCTTGAGCATTCTTATAAAATATCGGTAAAATGATAAAAGGTTTAACTTGAAAAAATGTTTATCAACTATTTATTTATTACATCAAATTTAAGTTTTATTCTATACCTCATTTATTTTGATAATTATTCTTGGAAAAACTAATTAAAACACTATTTCAATTATGACTTCATCAAACTGTAAATTAAGATGAATGCTATATTTTAGCTATCTAATTTTTTAAAAATAATTATATTCGGGTTATTCCGCCGGCGACTATAATTTTTTAAATAAAAATCTGACCATGCTTTAAGAAATATGCTCCATATCCTTACTCTAATAATTGAGATAAAACAGTTCTTTGGAACATAAGCACAAGGTTCACTTAAACTGTCACTACATTGACTAAAATAATCCCCTTTCATAGACTTAACATGGGATGCCTTTTATTATTGTGGGCGGGCATTCCAGAGCGACAAAACCATATACTATTGTATTATAATGTATTGAAAAACCTGTTTTATGGTCAATGCTTTCTGTAAGCAATAATAAGAGTAGCGATGAAGCCGTGGACAGTAGGAAAATCCCTGTCTTTTAGGAAAAATCCCTGTGACAAGATTCACCACTACATTGACTAAATTATTGCCCCTCCTATTGCCCCTCCCATTGCGCTCTCCAAACCAGTTTTATTGTAGTTAACTCCTAATTGTACTCAAATTGAAGCTGATTTAAACTGAATTGAACACGATTTAAAACTGAATTGAACACGATTTAAAACTGAATTAAACAAGATTTAAAACTGAATTAAATACGATTTAAAACTGATTTAAATACGATTTAAAGCTGAATTAAATACGATTTAAAACTGATTTAAATACGGTTTAAAACTGATTTAAATACGATTTAAAACTGAATTAAATACGATTTAAAACTGAATTAAACACGATTTAAAACTGAATTGAATACGATTTAAAACTGAATTAAATACGATTTAAAACTGAATTAAATACGATTTAATACTGAATAAAACACGAATTAAAGCCGAATTGATTTAAAGTTAAATTAAACATGAATTAAAGCCGAATAAACGGGGTGTTGACTTGTAGTCTATAAATAAAACTTGGATATCAACTATTTAATAATTCCCATGCTTAATCCAATGAGTTTCTTTGAGAAGACTTTAAATTAATAAAAATTTTGCATTTAATTTAGCATTTAGTTCAGGTTTGGGCGAATTTTCAATTATTTGAAAAGTGGGTGAAAAATATAGCGAGTTATTTATTGTAAATTTTGAATTTCTATAAAAACTTGAACTTGCTCATTCATATTATAAGTGACACTTTGTTAACAAATAAACCCCACAAATTTTATCGGTTAATTTTTTCAATCAGTAATTTGAAAAACTACAATAATTAGTTTGCTCAATTATCAATAAATAGATATTAATTCACAATTTGTATTGCAATTACAGTCTTTAACTCATTTTTGATTATTTTTTTCAAATTGAAAAAATTAATTTCATATTCTATTTATGATTTATTCAAAATATTGAATAATTTATGAATTCAATGGGATTTGCAAAATAGAATTCAAGATTTATAATGACTGAAAATAATGTGAATTGAATTATAGTGAATATCAAAACACAAAATATTTTTCAATTTTTCAGAATGTATTTCAAATGATTTTCTACTAAAAATTACAGACTTTTAAATCCAAAACGAAAGTTAAAATCAATTACTTTTATATTCAATTTAATTGAATTAAACAATAATTAAATTCAAAAAATCTTATTATACATAAGCAAGACCTGATTGCTAGCTAGGATTGCAAGGTCATAAGCATTTTTGAGTTACAAATAGAGCAAGTTCAAAAGTTAATCATGAAATGTTATAAATGAATATTAACCAAAAATCTAAAGTTTATCAAA
>JAQGCQ010000320.1:0-16034 GCA_034699945.1 Chamobates pusillus
AAGGCCTTTGAATCAAAGGTCACATATTTAACTCGTCAATGTAGTATTTACCGGTTTGAGTCAAACCTTGTTTTTTTGTTGGCTATACTTCTCATTACTGCAGAATTGCCTCTGACTTTGGACTGGATTTAAATTAATGAGTACTTTAATAATTACCTTTAGTGAGGATGAGAAAGTCATTAGTTAATAATAACAGCTCTCATATATACTCTGGTATATACTCTAGTATATTTTTTTTCGTTTTAGTGAACAGTGAACTACATTAGAATGTTCTTGGATTGGACTCACATACTTGGCTAACCGTTTTATTCAACTCTCTTTATATGAATGCTGTGCTGAGTGACTGCTGAGGGACTTACAAAAAACAGAAACAACAAAACTTTCGAAATAATAATTTGGTTTTTATTTTTACTTTCGGCTAATGTTATAATTATTGAGAGATATTCACATTTGGGGTTACCTTCGGTTCACTTCAATAATGATTCGGTCATAGAGTGGGTCCTCCAAACACACAGAGTTTGTGAGCTCAGAATTAGATCTTTTTGAGAGATCAGCACAAAATCACAGCACAGGAGTACTCATACAGGAAGTTATTCCGAGTAATAATTATACTCTTCTTTTGGTTTTAATTTTCAATTTTATTATTTTCCTTATTTTATATCAATTAAGTAATAGTTAGAGAGAATACAGAGAACCCAAACCGAGAGTGAAATAACAAATTAAATGTGTTTTTATATTATTTCAATTCAACGACTATTAGATTAAAAGAAAGATTCCACGAATTCTTAGGATTTTATTTTTTTAAAGAACACAAAAATTCTCATAATTTTCTTCAATACTTAAGTGTCATTCAAACGCTTTTATTTCTATTATTGAACATCAATTGGAATTAATTAAAAGGGAGGGGAAAGGGTGAAGGAATGGTATTATTTTATCAGCTAGTTCAGTTATGTGTGTAATGGCTTAAATGAAAATATATGCAAAAAAAAAGTTTAGTATTTTTAATTGAATCACAGAATAATCAGCGAATAATTATTGGAAAGCATTGAAACGACACTTAAAGATACAGAAAAAGTGTACAAAAAAAAATAAACGAATAAATTATTATAAATAAAAAGACAAAACTTATGTGAAAAAAGAGAGAATCAAAAGTAAACTTATGTTCTAATGATTATTGCGATAAAATAATCGGTTGGACTCATCGCGGCGTATAATAAAAAGGCTGGAACTGGCAGTGTTTGAGGCGTGTTGTCCCCACTAGAGTGCCATGATAATAGTGATGAGGCCATAGATATGTGAAAAGAAAATCATTTTCAAAGAACAATTAGGAGACAAAAAAAACACCAAACATACGGACAGACAGTCAGACATGAAATCGTTGTGTGAATTGAGTGCAACATTAAAATCGTGAAATTAAATAAAATATTAGTCGAGAGGAACAGCCTATTCGAGCCTATTCTCAATATATGTATTTGGAGGACAGTGTAATATATTAATAATCATATCTAATATACATTGCAATGGTGTGGTGTGCGGTGTGTGTGTGTGTGTGTGTGTGTGTGTGTGTGTGTGTGTTAGTATGGGTGATGTAAAAGTGTTTTTTGCAGTCAGTCAATGTGTGTGTGCTGTGCTGTGAGTTTGATTGCACGCAAAACTCTAATATTGTGTGAATTAGTGTTACGTCTCGTCTAATATTCACTTAGTTTTGGCCAATAGTTGTCCCAAAAAACAATGTTTTACGAAATGATAGCGAAAGTTATGGCAAAAGAATAAATGAAAGAATAAATTAATTTTTGATTATTAATATCAATCAAAAACTCATAAGAATTCAATTACTAGAAAAAAAACGCTGAGACTATCCTCTGATCCATATCTCATTCAATTAATAACGAAATGAATGAATGGATTTTTTTGCCTCTTTTTTACAGGAAAGCCATAAAAACATTCCTTAAATCTGTGCTTAACTCAAATGGGAATACATATAGTATTAGATATTTTATTTTCAATTATATAATCCGTTGAATGGTTGGCATTAATTTCAAAAGTGTGTCTCAAACTAAACACATTTTGAAAGAGGGGACAGCCATCCCAGCAAACAAAACAGTGAGAAACACAAAAATTGATGACTTGTGCCACAAAAGGCTGTGCACTAAAAGATTACAAGTTTATAAATTTGTTTGTTTGAGTCACTAAAAAACTATTTATTTATTTATTATAATATTAGTTGAGATCTGTTTTACAATATTAAGTGTTTTTTTTGTTGTTTGAAAACAATATAATAATACCTTTTAAGGGTTTGAACCGAACTTCAGGAGTGAATTCCATAATATTTTTTCTTCTAATTTTGTTCAATGCATTCAAATGCTCGGATCGGCTCAAATGGCATATCATATGCTGAGCTCAATATGAGCTGAATCTCAAATCTAGCATTAAGTCAGCGCTAAAATCCAGTGTTCGAGTGCTCTGTGTTTTAAAAAACATAGAAATTGCGAAACGAGTCCAAACTTCACGTTTTAAGGATAGGCTATTGCGAGGCAGGAAATTCGTTTTGGCCCACTATGTGACCCCTTCCTCCTCCATACAATACTGTATATGCAGGCATAGAGCACACACATACATACATGTATAACCAACACCACCACCATCGACATCAATTCATTCATAAAACAGTACAGAACAGAGAGCACAGGCACAGGTAAAGCCAATCGTAAGGATAGCGTTCTTTACTGTTTATATATCACTCGATTTAATACATTATTTAGTTTTTTTTTCTCAAAGAATTTTTTGACCTCAAAATTGTTTGAAACGCTTCATACGCTTAAATGAGGGACTCGTTTAGCACTGGCAACACTGTGCTGTGCCCTTAGACCTTATTTTTTTACAGGCATTGCTTCCTATGTAATGAAAATTCAATTAATATTTCTTTTTTGAAAGGATTTACTCCCAAATCATGAAAAAATTATTGAAGAAAAAAGAGGAGAGTTCTCCCAAATGAAGGTCTGAGCGATGGAATACAATATGAAGAGGAGAGTAGAGAAAGAGAGGGATGTTATTAATATTGTTTTGTTTTAATAATATATTAAATAATAGCATTAAATTCAATGGAAAGCCTCAAAAGAGGTTGTGCTGTTCTATTGGTCAAAGTATTCTTTTTTCTACTCAATAAATATTATATAATAATAGCTAAGCTTTTAGGGCTGACATCACGTGAAGAGCTCTTTGCCAAAAAAGTAAGCAATAGGAGAGAAGGACAGACTCTCTTCGGTCGGACGGCATTATTTAGAGAAACTGTTAAAACATTATTTTTCTTTTGCAAAGATTTTTGGCAAACATTTGAACAGTTTGTTGAGTGAATCAATGCTAAGGACTGTTGACAAATTAAGTGGAATTTACTAAATTAAAGCACAGGTATGTCATTAGATAATTAGAAGATTAATGTCATATGTATTGAACAGTAGATTATCTAATGTCTAAATAAACATAAACTCTGGGCCATTATCGGCGGCCTTTCGCACCAGAGTCTTCACCGGTCCCATGAGGTCCTGAAAGTACTTTGGACTAAATTCTTTCAACTTTGAACGAATTCTGGCCCTCAAATGGGACAAACTGTGGGCATTCCAACCTTTGTCGTAAACTTTTGTCTTCAGGTGAGCCCAAAACGGTTCGATTGGTCTGAGTTGGGGAACGTTGGGAGGGTTTTCCTCACGACTCAAATACTTAATGTTATTCGCTTTATATGCCTTTTTTGACATTTTTAACAATCGTTTCTTTTGTCTCATCTTTTGCTCTTCGGTGACCTTAGGCTTAACCTTACGTTTGTAATAACGAATGCCGTTCTTCTTAAGTACTTTTCAAATATGAGACTTCGATGTTTCGAACTTTAGCGCCAACTTTGCCTGAGATATACCCATCTTTCCGTCTACCCGTCCCTTTAATTCTCTTATCTTTTCTTTAGTCATTTTGAGGGCTGGCCGCCCCTGTCCCCTCTTCTGTTCCAACGGTATTTTGTTGTCCACTCGCCATAAAGTGTTATAAATAGCAGACCTCTTCAAATTCATTTGAAGGAAGTGCCGAACTGTGAACGCCTTTCCTTTAGATCTGTGAATTTCGTAAAAGTTTCCAATCATAAAACGGATGTCTTCAGCTTTCATGCCGTCCATCGCACAGACAATCAATATTTTGATTGAAACTTATATATCAATCGAAAGTCAGACAATCAAACGAGAGTTCTATTCGAAGCGCGTCAGTCAGACCGCGCGCATACCTGTGCTCTACTCACGTGAAATGCGTTCACTTAATTTGTCAACGGTTTATATCAAAACTATTTATGAATAATAGAGAACAGAATAAGAGGAACAGAATAAGAGCAACGGTTGAGAAGAAATATTCGTTATATTATATTATATACACTTTTCTGAAAAGTATAAGAAAAAAAGTTAAGATTGTGTGACCTCAAAGAGAGAACACCACAAATACAGGAGAGATAGGGAGAGACCGATAAGTTTTTTTTTTCTTATTTAGAGTTCGGGTATACATTTAGGGAATAGCACAGCACACACAGAGTGCATATGCCGAGCGATTTGGCAGTTGAACGTCACATACGATAGGCATTGATAGCGTTTAATATTTGTAACAAACCGTACCCCAGAGAAAGCGATTCCCCGAGAGTTAGGCTGTGCGAAAAACGCTGGTGAGAACCAGTCAGTCGTCTCCTCTCAATTGGCACAACTTGTTCAGCGGCTTTGTCTGCGCGTCTCTCTCTCTCTCGCTCTCTCTCTCTCTCTCTCTCTCTCTCTCTCTCTCTCTCTCCTTCTCTTTTCTGGTGGTGTGCACTGGTATTGCTTACCATTAGTTACAGGTTGGCGTTTGTCTGTTTTAGGCCCTTTCACTTTGTGGCACAGGTCTGATCAATCATACAAATGACTTTTCCACGTTTCAGAGCTCAGCCATCAATAGTCAGTGTTTTGTCTGTTGTTTCCTCTTCTCTTGCATTCAAATCAATGCCTAACAATAAGAGGTCCGACACAACAGTAATAGACATTCAAAAGGCATACGATATCTCGTGAGCGCCCGCAGAAAGTGAACGGTGCGATCGGTGTTGGCATGTGATGCATGTGATACCACTTATTGTCAAATCTATCGCTAAATAAAAGCTCTTTTCATAATAGGTTTTATTGATAGCAATAAATATTAGATATATTTCTCGTTTTTCAGAGCATAACAACGACTCAGACTTTATAAGAGTTTTAAACGATATTTTTTTCGAGTTATGCCTAAAACTTGTGTACAATATATTGAACTCAATATTAATGAGACTCTAATCTGAAGAGAGTTTGTGCTCTCAATTACATTAAACTGATGTTTGAAGAAATCGAGTGAAAAAGAGTCTTATATTAGACCAGGTATTCACGTGTTGTGTTTGTAACAGTTTTAAGGCAGAGCTCTAACGTTGAGGATGAGCCGTACGTTCACCTCAATAGCTGGTCGTCCCAACAAAATACTAAATAACTTTTTTACTGCTAATAAAAAACCAAAATTCAAGTGATAGAGAAAAAAAGAGGCGCTCTTTTTTTGCTGCTTCCAAATGACTAATACACACACAACACATATACACCAACACTCCCTTTGCTATCAAAAAGCTAAAATCAAATGAAATAAAAAAAAGGAGAGAGAGATTTTTGCTGCACGAATACCTGGTCTCAATCTTTCTGTGAATTGAGATTTTCTTTAAGTTTGAAAAAAACGTCTCTTTTTTTTCTTTAATTTCTTCTCAAAAGAAAATTCTCTTATCGTTTGTGTCGAAAGACTTTATAAAACTCGATATAAACTGAATGCCAATAAAAACAGTTATCTCTGACAGTAATAGTGAGTCTGATTTTGGGAATACTATCAGCAAAATTGAAGGCAAAACCTCTCAGAAAAAACACATACAAAATATCGCTCAGTCGTTATGCACAGCACTGGGAAGAGAGAGAGATATAAATCATTGAAGACATTAAATATGAGAATAAATTAAATTTTTTAGAGAATAAAAATAATACACTTTTTTGAGGTGTAATCTCTGCGACGAATAAAATTTATGAATCAAAACTCAACTTTCAAATAATAATTATTTTGTTCTTGGTCTTTTTTTTGTTTTCTTGTTTTGCCAAATATAACAAAATATGACTGAAAACAATTTTTGACAATTTTTCAAACCATCGCTTTTGATGTATGTCTGCGATAATGGAATTTTTTTTTCTCTTTCTCAGAGCCACGGGTCTCACAATACGGGCCACACCACCACCACTGTTGTTATCGTCCTACGGAAAGCTATATGGAGCATCTCCTTTATTTCTGCTACCAGTGCTCCAAGACTGTAGTCACGAATACCTTTCAGACTGGAGTGGATGTGCTGTCGAGTCCTCTGATTTCTTATTAGAGAAATTAGACTCAACTAAACTTTTATTAAAAGATTTGTTCGGATTTTTTTTAATTCCGTCCCTCTTTCAAGTGAAATGACTGTGAGCAGTGTGCCCACAGCATACACACCCACCATCTGATACACACACACACACACACACAACAGATCTAATGTTAGATGTGCACAGAGGCACGGCTGGGGTAGTGATAGAGAGTGCAAAACCCCGGCTGCACAGGACTGCCAGGAGTAAAACTGTCGGTGAAAAAACTTGTTGGAAAAACTTGTTGAGTAAAGTTTTTTTTTAAGTCATTATCAAATGCTCCAGGCTAATCTTCACATTTGGCAGAGCCCCGAACCCAGCTCTTATGTGCTGTGCAAAGTCTGTTACAAAAAAAAATTCCCTTTAGATTTGATTAAAATCAATGGTCTCTTCTTCAACAGCAGCTGATCATTGAACAGAATATCAACCAAATTAACGAATTTTTATACTCAACAAAAATCCTATTTTTTTCATTTTAAAAGCAAAGAAATTAATTTTTTATAATCGAGCAGAAAAGATGAGAGTAGTGACCAACGTATACGTACTTTGATATCAATCGGTACACAAAAAAAATATGAGTTAATATTTCACTCGTTTTTTGTTAAAAACGTATTTTTTTCGCTGATTTTAACTCAAAACTCTCGGAATTCAAATGAATAATAATTTTCTATTTCAACACTAAATATGAATAACATTTGAAAAGAGATATTTCAGCCCTTTTTTCAATTTACTTGATATTCAATTATCGGAACAGAAAGAAAAACAAAGAGCACCGGCATTCCGGCACTTCCCAAATGATGACATCCAATATGCAGTAAATTTGAATCTTGACTTTCATTGTAAGACAGAGTTTGTAAAAATGTTGTAAAAATGGTAATGAATGGGGGAGAGAGTCACTCAGAATTAGAGAGGGAAGGAGAGAGAGAGAGAGAGAGAGAGAGAGAGAGAGAGAGAGAGAGAGAGAGAGAGTCTGTTACGTAAAAACCATAATAAGAATATATAATAGGAAAAAAATGCATGAAAAAGAGTCTACCGGTGCAGACACTACTCTGGTTAGGCACTGACACAGAGCCAGTGCAGCACACCACTACTCACTTAGCCATGCACATTTAGCTTTTGCATTATTCATGCAATGTTCTCTATTCCTTCGGTATATATTGGCCACCATTTCCATAGACCGACAACAACTCAGAATAAGTTTAAAGCCCTACAGGCTCTCAGTGTAAACAAACAAAACACTTGCATTGAATAATTTTTTTTGCATATTTTAAACCTCTTGAGTAGTAATAGTAGTGTTTTGCTGAAAAACTAGAGTATAAAGAATTATAAAATGCCTTTTCTTATGAAAAATACTTCTCAATTGAATTGAATTTAATGTCGGCTTTTGAACGGAGTTTTCAATTTATTTTCGTTCGCTTTTATTCTCTGATTTTTAATAGAATTTATAGAATGACTGATATTTTAATTTTGTTTTGCTTTTTATGGCTTCACTTCCGACTCGTCTTCAAAACACAAAACACATACAAAAAAGCAATAGATTTTGAAATTAATTCGGATTTAATCGATATTTTATTGGCATTACTTAAAAGGCTATATATTATAATCTCGAGTTTCGGTTAATATTTTATTAATAAATTGTTTCTTAACTTATAATAAAATAACAGTTTTATTATTTATAAGAATATATGGCATATAATATGTCTTCGATATAATATTCAATGAAAATAATATTTTAATAATTTTTTATTTAATAGGAAAGAGGTTTTCATATGGTTTTCAAATTTTGAATTTTTAGGATCGACTGTACTTTTTATTCAATGATAGATAACTAAAGCGCTAATAATTTTATTTATTATCTCTTATAAAATTGTTATTAAGAAAATGTATTTCCACTTTTTTAGCGCTCAGGTATGGCCTTAACATCAAAGGCTCAGAGATTTGCTTAGTTTTTCTCTGAGCGCTCAGCTTTTGCTCTGAGATTTTTTGGTGAAGAAAACGCTCAGAAAGTTAACTAAAAAAACAGGTGAACACAGATTTATTATAAATTAAGTGACCTTGGGCGTTCAAGCTATTCGTGGCGAAAAGTTTACGTCACTACTAAACGCACTGCTCTTTTTTTCTATCATAACATAAGTATATTCGCAACCATTTAATACAGTTTTCATATTTAAGTCAATCCTATATTTTTTGTTTGGTATGAAACACATAACACATAACCAAAAGACTTGAATTTGAAGTAAAAATAATATTTTTCTAAAGAAAATCAAAAATAATTTACTATTTATTTGCCAGAAAAATGACTTTTAATACGAAATGCACGGAAAACGCCAGAAATGTATTTCCAAAATTAATATCTCTTTTGTTGTTGTTTTTTGCTTAATATAGTTAATTATTTTTGAGTCATTTATTGTTTTTTATTTCTCTTTGAAAATTCTTGTCTCACTCTTTCTTTCATTATATACACATATATATAATACACACACATATATATATATACCGTATATATCCTAATGACTGATAGAAAATATGTATTTTTGTTTTTATTCATTCATTCAATAATTCTTATAATTCATTATTAAAGTGTTTTTGCTTTAAAGGTCGACACAAATATACTTTTTTCAAATCTATTATATTATGTCTTATATTAAGAATTATGCTTTAATTGGTACACGTATTCAACAGTTATTTGTTAAGCCATCGATAGATTTTCAAAAGAATATTTTAGTTCTTCTTTTTTATGATTTCCCCATTTCTTGAAAAACACATACTTTTATCTGATATAATAAAAAGGTATATAATTTTTCCATACAATTGTTCGATGGCTTAAACTGTTCATAAGCTGTGCATCAGAGCTATCGCTGTCTTAAAGTCATTAATTTTTTCTCCAACCAAGACATTCATTTGTGTTGTGCTGAGCGCTCACTCCTCTATTCACACATATCTTTGTCACCAAATAAATGAAAAGCAAAAGATTTTTTTTAAAACCAAAATCTTTGAGGCAAACCATCGGAGACACTGACATAACAGTTATAATGGATTTATATATCGATCGCATCATTGCTATGATTTCATTGCCTTTTGTTTGTATTATATATGAGATGAAAAAACAAGGATTAGTTGAGTAGTCAACCAAAAGCAGGAGAGGGAGGCTATCAGAGGAGAGATGGAGAGAACACCAATGATGAGAGAAACGCAATGAAGAGCTTATTATATGATGAAGTGCTTTATGTACACACATATTGTACACACATTTCATATAATATCACAAATTATTATTATTATTGTTTGAACGAAAAATGTCTGTTCAGTCGTCGTCATTGTCTATCTCTCACTCACTCTTATGGCTGAGCTCTGGTCTGGTCTTCTCATATTATTTTTCATGGTTAAGACAAGAGAGTAAGGTTTGTACGGGAATGGCATCTAATGAGCGCACGTCTCTCATTGAAATTAGTGTCTGATAAGCCTTTTTCGGGGTCTAATAGTTTGCCAACAATTCTCTCACATAAAATGCTGAGACAAAGTGAGCCAACCATTAAAATAGTGGCGAACCCACACATGAAGAACAAAATGCAATAATAGTGAACACTATTCGCTATAAGAATATTGTTTTGTTAGTAATAGTAATGCCAGTAATGGAAGAGTTATTGATTTCAGGCAATGGTTGAAACACTCAGAAGATATGCATTTTATTTAGTCATATGTTGTCATATAATCTGAATAATAAAAATTCTGTCTTTTCTTTTGTATCGTTTCTTCGTTATAGCAATACTATCACTACTATTACCTGTCCTTCTCCTACATATCTTAATTCAGACATCTATTGATGTAATGGACAGGTAGTCTAAACAGTGGATTGTTTTATTGAATATTTACATTTCGCGACTCAACACAAATATTTCGGTTTAAGGTTTATCTAACAAAGTGTTTGTCTCACAGTTTTGGAAATACATTTAATTTTATTCTTTCCTTTTTTTAGTATTGAATACAACTATTTTATAGTCTATTCTTATTTAAAGAGTAAAGTAATGACGAATAGAAAGGCGAACGAAAAATAGGCGGTAAGGGCTCTAAAGGCTGTGCATAAAACAAAGTGTATATAATATTAGGCTATTATTGCGCCAAATATATGGTATATATTGTATAATACGGTATAAAAAGTTGTTCAAAAATTGCATAAGACGTGAGTCGGTTCTGCGGCATTGCGTCGTTGGCACAGCATTTGTTGGGCAATTTGCAATAATGAACAGAAGAACAGGCACTGCAAGTGAGGCACATACACACATACACATAGATATCAGTCCTAAAAAACTATATAAAATATATTTTTTTCTAAGCTTTTCTATTCAGAAATGGATTGCAGGGCACAGTTTTCTGGATGGCTGTGCCATAGCTGTGTGTATGTGCTGATCGTCGGTGATGGTTGTCAGGTCTTTGCTATCGTGTGTGTGTGTGTGTGTGTGTGTGTGTGTGTGTGTGTGAATGTGTGTGCGACCTCATATTTGTTGGGTTACTGTGGAGTGACAGACAGGAGAGGTATTCACTTTGCGTTTTGCTGCTAAAAATGTCATCACAAATATATTACTAATTTTCATACGAAACAAAAAATAACTAAAAGATATTTTTTACTGATATATCAAAATTCATATAATATAATAAAAAAAAAGCTTTTGACGACTGTTTGAACACAACTAATATAAAGCCATATATTTTACAATTAACTGAGAAAACACTTCTATGAATTTTAATTACGATATTCGTAGAGTAAAACATATAAAAATCGGCGAATAGTATAGTATTAGTCTTATTAGTAGTAAAAATCATACAAAAAAGTTGATAGTTGATAGCTCTCAACAATTACAACACCAGTGTTTTGAAGCCTGAAAAACAACATCGCATTTATGTGTGTCTTCTCATTAAAAATTCAATCGTAATATTGTTTGAAAAAATTTATTCATCAATTATTATAATATAACTTATCTCTAATTAATAGCAATACTTAAAACTCGTAATTACAGTGTTTTAAAAATACATATCAAGAGTATTGTAAACGCTTTTCGCCTCAATATTTTCAATCCAATGCTTTTTTTTCGCTAAGAATTGCAAATATGAGTAAATACTCAAACATTTTGTTCGACTAATGTTTTATATTCTATATAACACACAAATGTATTATATATTTATAAATAGTTTAATTGGTATTTCATGCTCTTTTCATTAACTTTTATTTAATTTTACAATTATGCTAACAGTGAAACAGACCTCTCTCTTACCTTTCCTATCCTTAAACAAGAACTACAACCAGTTTTTTAAGAAATAAAGTATTTTCAAGTAATATATGAATCGCTATCTAAAAGGTTGTATAAATTTTTTTATTCCTTCCCTTCATTATATCGTTTCTCTAAAATATATTAATTATGTTTGAGTCGAGAGAGAGAGAGAGAGAGAGAGAGAGAGAGAGAGAGAGAGAGAGAGAGAGAATGATTGGCTTTTAGTTGAAATTTAAAAATCTGTATTAAATACACAAAAATGTTTGTTGTTTGGTATCGAAATAACAGTATTGTTATTATTATTATTTAATTATTTAACTATTTTTTATATGTTTCTCATGAGATTTGATTATAATTTTTTTTGATATGAATTATTAGAATTTTATTAAAATTTTATTTCTAATTCCCTACTCTTTTGTGTGTCGAGCAATAAAAGCCTAATTATACTAATATTGAATGTGACTAAAATTTATCTCATTTTTTAATTAATTTATTAATAAAAGTATAAATATTTTTTTTGGTATTCGCTATCTTTTGCGCGATTCGTTTCCCCCTCTATTTTGGCCATAATTTTAATGTTGTTTTTTGTGTTGAAAAATGTGTCAAAATTTTACTCAGAAAACCTAAATTATCGAATTTTAAATAGACTTATCAGAGAAGTAGTGCTCTTTTTTTACATCAAACATATTTTTATGAATATGTAATTATTAGTTAAAATACTAATTATAATGTATTTGAGATATTTTTTGATCCAATTTAGAGGATATGTTGAAAGAAAATGTTTGATCAGAAAAACAAACTATTTATCCGTTTATCCGAACCTTTATTTTTGAGTTGGAGTTGGAGTGGAGTCGAGTTGAGTGAAGCGAACACCGAATTCTTGGGCAACAAATTTATGCCAAACCTAACGTTTCGGCTGACATTTTTATGCTGTGCTTCCGATTTGGAGGTCGTTCCTATTCAACCAAATATATCTATGAAGGGGGATATCAACGATAAATAAGAGACCCTCTGATTAATTGTAGCTCTAATTTAATTTATAAATTCAATAGTTTTTTAGCAGAAAATAAAAATATACTCAAAATATACTCACTATTTATTGAAGTAAATCAACCGTAATATCAATAAATTAATTGGACGTACAGTTAGAGCGCACACACATAGCCATTGAGCACTGGCTAAATCATTTTTGAGCTTGATAATTTAATGATAAAGCATCGGTTGAATCGCAAAAAATTATCGCCAACCCATCCGAGAGTAAGGCTTTCCATCAAAAATGACTGAAAAAAAACCATTTCCGACGCGAGTCGTAAAAATATTTGACCGCAAAATATGTACTTTTAATTCATATATCATTTGGATATCAAAACAATTCAATGTTTTTACTCTTTAGAAGCACTGAAATTCACTGTATTTTTATGAATGAAATTTGAAATAATATACAATATTTTTTTGTGTGAACTTTAATTTAAACATTAATTTAATATACACTACAATACTATACACGCATCGAATATAAACATTGAATATATTTATTTTTATAATTAAGATAAATTGGAATTAATTAAATAGCAGGCTCAATTCTGTGCTCAGCTCAGCACATGATTTAAGCGTCAGTCATAGAGGATTGCTATATAGAGAGGGCCAGTGCAGCTCAGGCTCAAGAATGGTTGTGCAAATCCTCACTCAGTGTTTTTCCTTTTGAATTAATGTAAAATCAGATAAAATGTTAATTTTTTTCTCAAAACATAATAATTCTCTGCTTTTTTGTGTACTTCTCTAATAAGTAAACTATTTATTAATTTATTGGGTTTTGTTTGTAGTTTTTCTCTCTATTCACGCATTTATTGGCTTTTAATTGTTTTGTTAGTTATTTATGCAAACAAGAGGTCAGAGGTTAGGATGGTTTAGATTCCAATCCGATTGCCTTCCAAAAAAGGTCTATCCTTTTGACTAAACATTTCATTAGTTCGTGTAATACGATATGAATACTAAATATGAGTTTACTTTTCTATTTTGGAGTCATTTTTTTCTCTCTCTTCACCACTACTTCTCCGGTAAAGTAAAGCCTAATCTTTTGACTCCTTTTTCTTCAGATATGGTTTTGTGTCAAACAAACAAATGAGTACTTATTTCCTAACGAAATGATTTGTATGATTGGACGGGTGTTTGTTTGCTAAATGTTGTGTTGATTCGATACATAACTCGAGAGAAAAATGTAATGTATTTTCAATAATCACTTACTTATTGGTTGACTCAATATATCATTTCTTCTCCGCTTTCTTTGTTTAATAGATTATATTCTTATTATTATTGTTTCTCTTCTATTGTTTGTCCAAACGGTTAATATTGTGATTGATTTTTGTTGGGCCAACACATCTCTCCAGTACTACCTGTCTGTCCAACAAATGCATAGCCCAACCGATAAACTCATCGGGGATTTTGTTTTGGGGGTTATATTCAGTGAACACCGCATGGGATCTGCAATTGGAAATAATGAAACGCACGCCACAAATCATATAATACCAGTGCAGTTATCATTCACAATGAATCCAATTGAGTAGTGGTTGTGCGCCAGTATTGCCTATCATTGTGTGTGTGCTGTTGTGCTAATAGTATAAACGTCTACTCCTATCGATGTGCTCGCACTGATAGGTCACACACCATATGAATGAATGGTCGGCATATTATTTGAGAGAAGAAAAAAAATGTTTAAACAATATTTAAACAGAATATCAGCCGAAAGGCTGACAAAGGGCTGACATTTCACGTCTGGTGTTCAGTGAAATAAAATATTAAAAGTATATATTTTTTTAGATGATTGCACTGTTTGTGTAATTTTTGTGATGTTTTTGTGTTCGCATGCATTCTATAGTAGTATTAGTGGTAGAAAAGCGACTACAAAATTATATATACGGGCGCTATAGCTATGGCTATACCCATAGCTATGGGTATAACTATGGCTAAACTCAAAAGAAAAACATTTAACGATAATAATTGAGTAGTTTATTCGAAACGTGTTCTCTCCTCCCAAATGCACGACAATTTCACTACAATTTTTCTTTTCTCTTCTCTTTCTTCGCCATAAGAATAATGTTTGCCATACACTGGTGTTCAACACTCGGCTCTCTCTCTCTCTCTCTCTCTCTCTCTCTCTCTCTCTCTCTCTCGCACTCACTCTTACCCCTCCTAAAGGTATTCATAACAAACAAGACTTAAGAATTTTTTACATACATTTTTCTAAAGTATATACAAAACGCTATGCTTTAAGTTAGAGTACTATACCTGTGATTATTAAATGTGCTATTGATAGGCGAGGGTCACACCGGCTCTCTCTGAGCTTTTGTATCCAATAGGGTTGAGCACTGAATTGAGTAATTTCTTCGCTCAGTCTTTATATGAGTCTTGAATTTAAATTCAAAGCCGTTTAAGAATCAATTTTAGGCGAAGAGAGAGAAGAAAAAAAATCTGAACGAAAAATATTAGTTTATATTAAAAATAATGTTATAATAAAGTTCTTATATATTCGGCGCTCAAATGATTGTAATTCGATGATTGACTCGACACGAGTTTAGCCATTCATTCGTCTAATACTCTGTTTTTACAAATATTTTTTTTCTTTGATATAAAAAAAGAAATACTGAAAAATAATATTTAATTTCATTGAAAAATATTCAAATTCAACATTTGATTCATGTATTACTTGATTCATATAATACTTACAATTATTGTCAATCGCATCAAACTTTGATTGCGTTTAATTTGAAAGTAAGACTAACTCTTAGACCGTGGCCTCAACTGTTGTGCCCATCAGTCTTATGCCCAGCTATTTATCATCGATAGTATAGTGGATAGGTATGCACTATGTTTTGGGTCTGTTTATACCCTTCATTATATCGTTAAGTTGTTTTTGAAAGACCAGAGTTTGGTTTTGAGAGAAACGCTTTTTAAACATTTTCTTCTCATTTTTGCCGAACCCATCAAAATGTGAGTAGACTTGAAGTCATACCCAAAACCAGTCAGAGATTAAGTAAAGTCCGAAGTCTATGATTGTGTTTAACTGAGTCCTGAAAAACCTTATTATACGCCACTTATTTCAAACGTTTCTTTTATTTTGCTCTCGACTGTCGCTCCCGCTTATGATACCCGACCAGTAGAAGAGAGAGCACAGGAGAGAAGATTTCAGGTTATGAATCAGTCGTTTTGGCCACAAGAAATACCTGCGACTCAGAGCCGTGAGCATTGCCTGTGTGTGTGCCCAGTGCTGTGCACTGTTTGAGGGCAATGCCAGCCGCTGTGAAAAACGTCATTCACTGTTAGAATT
>JAQGCQ010000321.1:0-16020 GCA_034699945.1 Chamobates pusillus
TAATTCAAAATTCAATTCATAGCTTACGATACAATTCAACGATTCTGCGGTCGAAACATTTGAATACCCGTCGGAGGCCTTCATTTCTACCGAATCAGTCAATTCAGAGGTCAATAGTTCTGTGATAACGGACTCGGGTTCTCGTCTAACATCTCTCTCACAGGGTATGCATACTTTCATCATTCAATATATTATTATTTGCATGCTTTCCCTAACAATATGTTCTGGTAGTATTAGCAAGGGCTTTTAGAAAAAGTAATTTTCTGTAAACTTTGTAATATTTTATGAATGAGTGATCAAAATCTTTGACCGAATGAAGTGTCAAATAAACTAATGGTTGTATTCACTGAACAACAGGTCGTTTGGGTTCATATAAGCCTTCATTAGTGGACACAACATTCGAATTGGGGGTCTCCAGAGTCGACAATTCCAATAACAAGAAAACGATTGACCTTAATAACGACCATGATGAGTCAGATGCAGTAAAGCCGGCCAATCCCGATGAGACGAGTTCGTGGTCCACATCTTCCACAGCCTCTGACTTATTGTTCTAATTATTTGCATCAAAATATTTAAAGAAATGACTTATCATTTAAGTTCATCTTTGGTTTAAATTATAGTTAAATTGAAAAAAATTCATTTTTATCGAGTATTTAATTGCATTCCGTTTTAAAATTTTTAAAATTTAAACCATTTTTTTCTAATTCAATGTCAAAATAAATGAATAGAAAATTATATTCATTTAAATGATTAAAAAATTGGTTTATATATTGAATTGAATGAACAGTCACTCAGAAACGCAAAATTAAAGGTATTTTAAGACAACTTGGTATTTATGAGTTGACTTAAGCTTCAATGTGCAAGGTTATTTAAGGTTGAGAGCCCTGTCGTACAATTTCCTTATTTATATTAGTCTCCAATTAATGGGTTAACTCTTAATTCAGTGTAAATAAAACGAAAGAAAAGTTTATTTAAATAATAAATGATTTGTTATTTAATTATTATTTCATTGATTTAATTGATTATAAATTCTATCAAATAATTAGATAAACAATTCTTTGATTAATTAAATCAATTAAAACATTAAATGTTTGTAAATATAACTAAAACTATGAAACGATAGATGTGTCCGACATTTCCACAGAACTCAGTTCGGAAGTGAAGTCTGAGTGACAAATGAGACGACTGTCGCGACCGACTGTATAAAGGAGTTGGTTGTGTTCGGCCACCCCTCGAACCCAACCGGAATGTGAAGTCTTGTTCTCATAAATCGATTTTAAAGATTTAGAATCTAATACTAAGAAGTTGTTGTCATCGGAACAAATGGCAATCGCTTTGCCATTCAATACATTTTTGATTCGATGGACTCGTCTTTTACTCGAATTCTGAGCCATTTGTTCGGGTTTTGGATTTCTGATGTCCAACAACATTATCTCTCCGGAATCGGTACCAATATATGCATTAGAAATGTCTTCTGAAGACCAACAAAGAGTTGTTGGTTCCGTTTCGATGGTCTTTACTTTAGAGGCCGGCCTTTCTTTACGCAAATCCCATAACAAAACATTTTTGTCGCGACTGGAGGTCAGCACTAGATTTCCGTCAATTGGATTGAAGACATTGTCCCAAATAGTGGAAGAATGCGCGCAATTGTAAGACTTGATTGGCATAAATGTATTCAAATCGAGAACCAGTAAAGACTTGTCATAACCACCGCTGACAGACCTGGACTGCAAGCGGTCGACACTGACTCTACAAATATGGTCGCTGTGATACGTCACGGATAACACTTCTTCCAGTCCTTCATTCAATTTAAAGATTGTTCCCGAATCGAAACCACAAATCAATGATTTATCTTTGAGTGGAATCACATTACAAATACCACCGAAACCCGGATTGAGAGACAGAATTGGCAGTTGTGGCACATCTTCTATTCGGTCGTATTTATTGAGAATTCCGCACTGATTCAGACTTTGAATGTCATCCGAAGCTATAATCACAGATCCATTACTCAAGATATCAATGGTTTGCAGATGTTTTCCAAACGCTTTCACATCATTTCCATTGTATTGCAAGTCTTCGATTGGAACAAATCCATTGTGACTCTCACTTATTTCATCACTTGAATTGGTCCAAACATTAGATTCCACGTCATCTTTGGATAAATGATGTATTGAAGACATTTTGCAATCAATAAATTGTGAGAAAAGTTTAGACTTTCTTTGGTTTCAAATTAAAAATATTGAATAAATTCAAGTCTCATATGTTTTGCTTTCATTTTGAGTTTACGTTATTTTTGAAGAGTATTCAAAATCAGCTGATTTTCAGACAAAATTTTGACTGAAAATCATTATTTGAATCAAATATCGCTTTATTTTTAAATAATTATTGATTTTAATTGTATTTAAATCTCAATTTAGATGTGATTTTATTTTGAAAATGCTTAGTTAACCATGTTCATCATCATCAACTCAAAGGTTCAGTTGAATAGTAAAGAAAGTGAAGAAATCAATGAAATTTTAAGGATATTCAGAAGTCTCTGCATTTCTGTGGAAAATAGCAATTGATTTGAATGGATATGAGATTAAAAGTCTTAAAATTATGCCGAAGAAGACGTCCATTAGTTATCTTTGCATTTATCTGTTGTTTAGTTATCGCTAACATTTTCGGTGTTTTTATCCATCCGTTTGAAGTGGACTTCAGTACAAACTTCAGTTATCCGTTAGATTTGAACAATTTTCGTGATATCATTGAAATAATTAAAGACAGCAAACAATCCAAAGACAGACAATACTCAGATCATGACATCAAAGAACTTCCGAAACCTATTAATGGTTATAATTATCGATACATTATTCGTAATCAGAATAAGTGCTCCAAAACTGATGCAAACAATACTTTAATTAAAAGTAGTGATCACTTAAGAAGTCATTCCTTAGAAGATATAACGCTCTTAATTGTGGTGAAGAGCGCTCTCAACAACTTTGAGGCCCGAAATGCAATTCGGAAGAGTTGGGGATTTGAAAACCGTTTCTCAGATGTAATCATCAAAAGAGTCTTCATTTTAGGCAATTGTTTGGACAGAAGTGATATAATTGACTGTCAGGACCGCATCGATGATGAATCGGAACTCCACAAAGATATAGTTGAGGCCGACTTTGTCGACACTTACTTCAATAATACAATCAAAACAATGGTTGCTATGAAATGGGTGGCCGAACACTGCTCTTCCGCTCAGTTCATATTCTTTGTGGACGACGACTATTATGTTTCGGTTAAGAATCTCTTGAAATATGTTCGGAACCCAATTCAGGGAAAGCCTGTCGTTGTGAGCAATGAAATTGATTCCGAACATAATATGTTCGACGGAAGACTTTATACCGGTTTTGTATTCCCTTCCTCTTCACCCCTCAGACACAGACCAAGTAAATGGTTTATATCACTGGAAGAGTATCCGTACTCGAAATACCCGCCTTACGTAACGGCCGGCGCTTTTGTGTTAACGAATCTGTCATTAATTGAAATGCATTTCGCGAATCTTTATACAAAACACTTCCGTTTCGATGATATTTATGTCGCAATTTTGGCCAAAAAGTTGTCAATAATTCCGATTAATTGCGAAAATTTTCATTTTTGGCCCTTCAGTTATGACGCCTCTAAATATGGAGACGTAATCGCATCGCACGGATTCCATGACACCAAACACTTACTCCTGAGTTGGAATCAACAAAAATCTTTGGGAAATGCCTGACATTCTCTTTAATTTATTTGATATTATGGTACGACTCTCACAATTGGAGTATTAAATGATATAATTTATATATCAATAAAAGTAGACATTTATTTTGCATTCATTTGTTCTCAAAGTTTTTGTAATAAATTGAAGTTTAATTTTGTATTTAATTCCTAAACAGAATTCAATACAATTATCGTTAAAATCCTTGAATAGAATGGACAGAACTGATAGCACTGATCACATCATTTGGTTTTGATTTAAAATATGATTTATAGTCAGATGAGACCATCGAATAACGAATTTGGTTTAATTATTTGGACGAAACAAATACATATTTGTTACCAATAGATCCTAGATAGTATAATAAGGACTCAAATATCAAAGATAAGCAAAATAATTCTCAGTGATCACCATGGTAATTTTAATAAATTAGGTTTTAGAATCACTGTTTCATTGAAATTATATTTTGTTCATTCAATTGGTTTATAATACTATTAACTATTGATTTGTCAAAAACTTAATTAAATAAATAAAAAGTAACCGAAGAGTGTTTACCAAACAATCATTTATTAATTAATTTGCTTTTAGAGAACTATCGCCGATAGTCTACCTGATAGTATCGGATAATTGCATAAAATTGCATTTGTGCATGGATAAATTAAAAGTTCACAATTGAAAAACCAATATTACAAAGAATTTAACGATACTTTTATATTATTATATTATCGATAGATTGTATTTATCAGTACTAATGATAACAATAAATACTATTTATAATCACCCAATAAAAGCATTTACGAAATTAAAAGTTAGCAAAAGACAAATCTTATCACTTTTTCGAAGTGAAAAACTCAACCAATAAAACGAAAAAAGTTTCAGTGCTTACAGTTTGAGCTCAAGTTTGAGGTCAAAGACTGGATTATTATTTATACATAGTTTTAATAAATCATTATTAGTCGGAAAGTAATCTAATAAAGTATTAAATGCCTTAATCACTGAATAGACTCTATTTTACACAAATATTCTTTTAAATGTTTTTATTTTATTTTGAAATATTTTGAAAGTATTTTTTTTAGTGAATCAAATAATGAGTGAAATTAAGAAAAAAGAGTTTATTCTCAGAGATTCTCGACTGACGTAAGAAAATAATGTTCTTTGAATTTATGTCAAAAACTGATAATTATTTCATTTGATGTCCAGAGAAATGTTTAGATCTAATAAAGACATTCAGTCGGCATATAATCTCTGTTTTTCGATATTTGTAATATTCTGTGCGACGACTATTTCCTATTATTTAATCGATACAAAAGCGTAAGTCTTTAATTCGAATTCGAAGTTAACATAATTGAAATTGGCCCTTTACCAAATTATCAAATAATCAAGATTCTTTGATGATATATCTTGGCTAAAATGGTGTTTCGGTGGCGACCGCTTCTATATTTTATGTCTGTGTTGGCTAAGAATGCAATTGAGTTCTGTCCTCATATTATATCCCGTCATAAGAATATGGTTGTGGTCTAAAACTAGAACTCCTTTCAATTCGAGTGAGAATTAAAGTTAAAATCAATTGAATTTTGTTTAATAATATAATTTGAAACGACTGATAGCTGTCCACAACCATTTGCTCACATTATTCAGTGTTAGCTATCATTTCCTATTATTTTGGTTCGGTTTGGATTTCGTTCGCAATCAATATCTTTCACCCGTCTGTGCCTTTGCCTTCTTATGTGAACAGGTAGTTATCAATAGTTATCAATAGTTATCAATAAAGTTATTAATCAACTATTAATTGTCTATTACTTCAGTCAAGACTAACGATGAAATGCCATTCTTTCATTGAAGAGAACCGAAAGCGAGAAATTATTACATCGAAAGGTATATCCATTTGGTTTTGTTTGATATTTACTCAACTTTTTTGAATTTGAACTACAGATAAAACAAGACTTACTTTTCCAACTTTAAATCAATTGTTATACTTTTTGGTGGCGCCGACACTCATTTATAGAGACCATTATGTAAGGTATTGTATATCCTCTTAATTATTCGATAATTTCCTTAATTAAAAGTTTAAAACTTTTGTTTAGAACCAAAAAGACTAATTGGAAACTTGTTTTTTGGTATTTCATTCAAGTTTTTGCTGTAATTTTTATGATGTTTGCCATATCGTGGAGATATGTTGAACACAACTACCGGTGGACAGGTGTCAAACCGTTTGAAGTCAAGCAATTGTTATACTTATTGTTGAGCGGATCTATGATTGGATTTCAATTGTGTGTCTTTTTATTTTACGGATTTCTTCACTGTTGGCTCAATGGGTTCGCAGAAATGCTCACATTTGGTGATCGCCAGTTCTATATTGATTGGTGGAATTGCCAGGAATTCACTACTTTTTATCGCAAATGGAATATTGTTGTTCACGAGTGGCTCCGGACCTATATCTTTGATATCGCTTTAGATGTAAATAAGTGTAAATTGTGTTATCATTTAATTTATTTTTAATCATTAGTTTACCAAAAATCGAGGAATCGCTGCACTCATAGTATTCTTTGTCTCCGCCTTTATTCACGAATATCTGATGGCTCTTTCACTCGGATTTTTCATACCCGTCCTCTTCTCCTTCTATTTCATTATCGGAGGTATTATTTATTTATTTAAATTAACTCATCGTTGAAAAAAAGCACAGAAATAATTATAGTTATAATTATAGTCATTCATTAAACAAATTTTAATCATATGATTGAAGTGTTGAGGAATTAAAAAACATATTTCCATCAAATAATCCACTCATAAAATATCAAATAATGATAAGACCTGTTTATAGAATTTTGACATTTGATCCTGGTCACATCTGTTTAATCAAATCAAGTAATAACTGATACAAAACTATTGTAATAGAAATCAAATATTCGATTCTAATTTATACTTATTCTCATTTCACGCTATTATTCTTAATGAATCAAAAACAAAAAAAACTAATTGAACTTGCTCACTTGATTAGATACTGATTAGATATTGATGGACTTGGTTAATCAGTAATTATATTCAGAGTCTCTGAAACAGAGATAGTAATTTCTAGTAAATTATCTTGGTTTTAGTTATAGATAAGTTGAAATTCTTTGAAATGAATTCATCCGTAAAATCGTAATACTAGTGATTATTAGCACTAAATTATATATCGTTTAGTAATTATAGTATAAGAAAAAAACTTATTATTTTCTAATTACTTATTGCTAAAAATGATCTTGTTCAATGTAATATTATGCTTATAATGTCAATAATTTCGAAATTGTCTTTCAAACAGTTTTGCTATTTTTTATCGGAAAATTCAAGTTCAGGGCTCACATCAATAATAGCCAATCAAAGAACGCCACGACTAATGGTTTGAATACAAATTATCAATCAACTTTTTCTTCTGGAAACGCGATCCTATTTCTAGGACTAACTATGGGATGGGGTATTATGGTCATGCTTTATAGTATGGAATGGTATTCGAGGATCAATTGTCCGACAAGTGATGTAAGCCTTTAAATAAATTATTCAATAGTTTGAAAAAATTGAATATATTTTCAATATTTTCTTTAGAAATCATTTCTGTCTTATGTTTGGCCGAAACTCTTCAGTTGTGTAACTATTAAATGATTCAATCGATTATAAGGAATAAATTTTAAGCTGTTTTTATAGTTTTAAAGCCTGTATTTATCAATTAAAATGATTTTATCGATGATTTTCAGAATTAATTAAATATTTTTCAGACGAAGTATTGCACAGTTTGAGTGCTGAGTGAGTGTTGACTCTAAAACTGGATGTCCTTCGAAACAGATTTCCCGTGAATTGAATTATTTATGTTTTGATGAAAAATACTTTTACATATACTTAGCTTCTGATGAATATATAATGAAATAATTATATGAATATTTTTTTTAATACAATAGTCGTTAAGGAAATCACAGTCGAGTTAGTTATCAACGAATCAGAATCGAAGGAAATGTATGTTTGGAACAGGTATTCAATAAATTAATGGTTTATTAGTTTTTTGTTTATTCGATATTCAATACAAATATTTTAGGGACAGAATAATCGAGATTTCAGTTACAAAAAGTTATCCAAAGAAATATTAGTCATCTCTTTATTTGGAATATTTGTCGTTTACTTTTCATTAGTCATTAGATAGTTATCAAGATCATAGTTCTAATTTTAAGGACAGCCTCCGCAACATATAAATTCAAAGCCTTAGTAAATGTATAAATCATTAATATTTTGATAAGATTAGAAAACTACCAAACTCATAATTTTCAAGGCAAACTTTTTTGAAGTCATTTGATTTAAACTTTTATATAATATAAGGCTTTTGAAGTTTTCGTTTGATTTAAAGTTCGAAAACAAAGAAAAATGAGAAATATTTTGATTTTATTTGTATTGAGTGCTGTTTTGCTGTCATTCTGTTCGGCAAATATTAAGATCCGAACCAAAAGACAAATTGAAAGGGAGGGCAACGATGAGAGCACATCCATCGTTACGAGAGATCGCGAATCAACCGCTGGAACAGAGTATGAAACGGTAGAACCAGTCGACGACAAGACAGATGTCATGGAAGTGGATATCGACCCCAAAGACGGAACGTTTGCATTCGGAGGAAGATTTCCATCGTTTTTAAATAGAAATTTCAACAAACATTTCGAAGATATGTTCCGTGAAATGACCCGAAGATTTGAAGGTTAGACAAAATGAGTCGATATTTGATTTAAAATCACAATTAAATACAGATATGTCGAGAGGTATGTTTGAGAAGTTCAACTCAACGACTGCCAAATACCCGCCCAACTATAACGGCACAAATGAGGAGATCATAACTATCGACGGCCGACAATATATTAAGAAAGAGCACGTCATCAAAAAATCTGAGGACGGACTTAAAGTAAGCTATTCTTCGCTATCTATTAAAAAACGTTAATAATATCCGAATGTTTCAGATCTTCATAACGTCGACCAGTTATGAACCGTTTGACGATAAAAACAATGAAAACGTTTGAATCATATTCTTATACATTTGATGTCAAATATTTGTCAGAATTTTTATCTCTTTTACTCATTGATTGAATTTTATTCATCAAATTCTGAGTTATTTTATATGAGTTTGTATTCAATAAAAACTTAATTTCGATATTTTGAAAAGTGTTGCGACGATAAGTGACGGCTTCATATACGCCACACCTGTTGTAAGCCTTCCCTACTTTTTATTTTAAAATTTATTTTAATGTTTTAATCAAAATTCAAGGCTTTTATTGATTAAAATTATAATTATTTCAAACAAATTATTTGAATCTATAAATTAAAAGAAGGAAAGAAGTGGTCAAATGTGTGGAATCGGAGGAATATTAAGCTCTCTCCGCATGTCTTCAATATTCTGTTCGAATCTTTTCTCGTAGAAGACATTCATCAATGGTTTGGATTCGTGTCCGCACTTCAAAGCCCAGGGAAGATATGATTTGACATAATTGCGCCGCTGTTTTGGGGCCAATCGGACGGCACCGAACAGTCCTCCCAACCAACACATAGGGAGGTCAGTCTGAATGGCTTCAACCCATTTGACAGTGACTTCACCCAACATATTGGTCGGCATCTCTAGCAATGTGTGTATCATATCATGGATTTCCCGATACCTTTGCATAACAGCCGCCAAATGGATGTCATCAACAAATTTAACGGAACGCCGACTATCGGGAGTCACGTTCTGTTTGTCAAACAATAAGTCATTGAATATTGAAATTAATTAGGAATTACATTATCTCTCAAAAAGTTATAGTAATGGCGACCAAAAGTGGTTTCCGGAAGTGTTGACAATCTTTCGATATCTATAGTTTGAGAATTAATTCTTGGATTTTCTTCGAGTATTTGTTTGCCTTCGCTATCGTTTAACATATTTTGATGTATTCTTTTGAGCGCCAAATGACCGGTAGTTTCACCAAAAACTGCGACCATATCTGACCACAAATTCAAACCAAAATATAAAACTTGTATCAAACAAATAGTGGTTCCTATTCTGTGCGCCAGTTATCAAAATTAGCCTTGTTAATTAATATTTGCAGCCAATAAGCCTAATCAACTAAATTTATCATGTTCATTCAAATATATAATACCATCTCTGTAGGGGTCAGTAATGGCAGCGATGGCAGAACCCAAAGACAGGACAACCTTTTGTACTCCAGTGGTCGGAATGTGTGACTCATATAAAGTGATTATTTTTTGATTGAATTGTTTTTCGTGCGAACCATCGCTCGAATCGTTTTCATAATTTCTTCGCAAAAATGTATTCAATGTTTGAAAATATCTTTTTGTAACAAATCTTTGTTTAAAAACAAATTTCAAAGACATTATTCATCGGTTGTTGTGTTCAGTATTTTTAAGTATTTTTAAGTAATTTTACGTAAAGTTAGTAAACATTTGAAAACATTTAAACCCAAAATGAATCGCTTTTATGACGCAATCGTTTCAAGCATTCAATCAAAAGTCAAACCAAAACAAAGGGCCGTCCGTTTCGTACGTTTGTTATGAACTAACTTTAGACTGGAATTCATGCAAATCCAAAACCAAAGTACAAATGAGTGAAATCACCTAGGGAACAATACCACTGCTATAACCAATTTTTACTGTTATTTAATCAGGGATTTCCGGCAATTGAATACATTTTATTCTTAATTCAGATAAATTGACTGATTTTTCAATTCCATTGAAAGATAATAATTTGAGTCGGGATTGGGTTGGGTTTGGGTTGGGTTTGGGCTCAAATTGATAAAATATTTCTCTAGTTTATGAGTGGAGTAAATAATATTTTGATTGTCAGTGATTTGCAATATTAGACTCTGAGGGCAGTCCTCTGTTTGTTATGAATGAATGCAGTGTTTGAGCGAAAGTCAATGTAAAGTACTTTCGTATCGATTATAATAATGGAGTGAAAGATAATTCATTTCTTCATTTATTTCCAATTATTATCAAAAATGTGTCAATAATAATATGTCTTAAAAACTGATCCATTGTTTGCATTTATATAACCTTCAAATGGATTTCAGCGCAAAGAGTTTCAAAGGACTGGTGTCCGAAGTGGGCACTGTCTTCACCAGAGCTAAACAGGTATTTCCAGTGATTGACAAACAATGATTCGAGTAATGAATTTGTGGTTCAATGGATAGTATGCGGAGGAGACGATAGGAACCGCCGAAAAGACAGAATTGGACGCACAGTTCGAGAGTTTGGCCGAAAGGGCCGACAAAACCAAATTATGGACCGAAAGAATTGTCGCCAAAACTGAATCAGTATTACAACCAAATCCAAGTACAGACCACTCTTTTATCGGTCTTCTAGTGATCACTACTTCAATGATTATCGGCTCGAAAGACATTCTTTGGATATTTTTTTTTATTCGAGGCTTTCTTTGACCATTGATTAAGTGATCGCTTCTGAAACCGACATCTGATCCATGGCTTAGAACTTAGGGAATGCATGAAATTCTGTGTTATTTTAGATACTCGTTATGGAGACATGATTTTTGACAAATTAGGTCCGAACGACAAAAAAGAAAGAATGAGAAATCTCGAGGGTTTGGGCACTGATATGATCGATGCCGGCATTGAGTTCGGTCCGGGAACTGTTTATGGCTGTGCTCTCATCAAAGTTGGAAAAGCACAACAAAATTTGGGTCAAACCGAACGGGAATTCGTCGCCAATTCTTACCATAGTTTTGTTCATCCGTTGAGAAAATTTTTAGACGAAGACATGAGAACTATTACTGTAATCATAAGACAAACCATTGTTTCAATTGTTTAATAATTTTAATGTTTTTATAGAAAGAGAGAAAGATTTTAGAGACGAAGAGACTAGACTTAGACGCCTCCAAAAACAGACTCAGAAAAGCAAAAACTATGGAAACCCAAAATAATGTGAGTCGGAGTCCATTGAGTCATAAATGAGTCCAATTAGTGCTGAGACTAACTTCTAATTAGTTTCCAAATCTTTCATATCCTGTCATTCATTGAATTCATTACTTAATAATAATTACTTTCCTTTTGTTTCCGAATCACTGCTTAAATAATAATCTTTTGACTGATTTTCTCTTTAAATGATTTTCTATTAAAACATCAAAACATTTAACGCAAACCTTAGCCTAAAATAAAGCCCGAAATGATTGCTAAGGAAATCGATCAGGTATTCTATTTCATCAAATTCTGTCCTTTCGTTTGATATTTAGTTTGATTACTGTTTTGGTTTGACTTTTGATTTTAATTTTGATTTTAATTTTGATTCATTTTTTTAAACTCAAAATTTTTAATTATTTTATTAATTTAAATGTTTTGGTCATTGAATCGATAGGCAGAACAGGAGCTGAAGTTGGCTCAGGAGGACTTTGACCGACAAATTGAAATAACTAGACTTCTTCTCGAAGGCATTAGCGCTGGACATGTAAGACATTCCTCTGTTTCGTACATTAAATTAAGACAAACGTATTATTAGGCAAATCACGTCCGATGTCTTAATGACTTCGTCACCGGACAGATAGCCTTTTATGCGCGGTGTCACCAACATATGTGTGACCTTCAGCGCGAACTATCGACTACTTCATTGTCTAGTATTAGAGGTCAGGCCAATGACCTGACATCGCCTTCAGATGACACTAAAACGAGTTTAGCGCCGGGAAAACGACACGCAAAAGGTATGGTATTTCACTTTAAAAGGTATTCCTTAACTAAGAGTTTGGTCTCCGAAGCTCTCTATGATTACGACGCGACGGACAACAAAGAGTTGTCACTTATGGCTAATGAAGTGATTGTTGTCTCGCATTCTCCCGATTTAGACGCCGATTGGATGATCGGTGAAAGAGGTGAACAAACAAATTGCCACACAATTATCACTTAATTATTCTAACCATTGTTTTACTCTATTGTAGGCACTCAGAAGGGAAAGGTTCCGTTGGCTTATCTCGAAATTCTTAACTAACGATTAATTTTTTTATATTTCAAATCTTATAAACAATTTTTAGTTTATTTTCTAATTTAAAAACCGAATGACTAACGGTTTCAATCATTTGTTAATTGAAATGAGATTTTATGCAAATCTAATTGTTTTGGGAAACAAATCAATTGAATGGCAATCATTTGTTTGTCATTTATTTGTTCTAATGTTGTCGTCATTTCTTGTGATATTAAATGTTACCAAAACTATACCTTAAATAATATACAACTTATGTCTTAAACTAATCTTTAATTAAAGATTTTTAAATCAAATGATTATTAATTTTAATGAATGAATATTTAGATTATAAATAGTTTTCATCTTATGTTGTCTTCACTGACCGTTAGTGGTCTCCATATCATCGTCTTCTTCCTCAACGACTGACTGATTGCTTTTTTGGACATTCTTAGCGCTGACATCACTTCTGCCGGGAATATAACCCGATTTTAGTAATTGGTTGAGTCGTTCGATCTCTTCGAGAGTCTGTGCCTTAGCGATGGCCGCTTTGATTGCTTCCACTTCTGCGGGCGTATGAATCGGTCGATTCGTCTCTTTTACATTCGACTCATTAACGCCCGGAATGAATGTCTTCGACTTAATGCCAATTTCCTTCTCGAGTTGTTTACCTTTCGAGCCTTTGAACAGTTCTTTGGCTTCATTTCGTTCTGTGAGTCGAACTCTTCTGAAGTCCAAAACGCGAACATTCGGTAATTTATGGATCACATAATGTCTGTAATGCTTTTTAGTTGTAATCGGATTATTGAGAAGCGATAAAATCTCCAATCGTTTGAAGGCCGCCAACGGCTCGATGTCTCCCAACTCTTGGATGTGATTATTGGTCATTACGAGAGTCGACAGATTTGGAATCGATTCGTGCAAATCATCGGCGATACGACTGATTCGATTGTTGTTGAGGTAAAGTGTTTTCAGTCGTAATAAGAGTGGAAATCCATCCAATTTTCTGATGTCATTATCTGAGAAGTCGATGGCATCGAACTGATCCAAAGTCGCGCCCATATTCTCGATTACCGTCACTTTATAGGCCCTGAGATCGAGTTCCCGATCGCGGGTCGCTTTGTTTATGTATTGATAACCACTTTCTATTAATTCTGGCGTTAATTTCATTATTAATTGATTTAATTTTCGAGAAAAGTCTTAAAAATTTTAAAATTCAACGATTTGTCGACAAAAGAGTCAACACATGGATTGTCACATAAATTACGTTTTCATTCAAAGAAAATAAATGAGAAATTGAGTATGGTAAATTATTGATTATTTTAAGATTATTTGATTCCTAATCAATAGTTTTACTCAAATGTTCTCAAATATAAATTACTTTTAAGTGAATCAAAGATTTTATAGTAATTAAAATGATATCTAATCTAAGGCTTAATCTTTATTTTAATTACTGAACTCAAAACTTTGTCACAATTTGTTCCGATTTGAGAAACTTTTCCCAAATAATAATAAAGTAATAATTAATTTTGAATTTGTATTAATTATAATTCATTAATTTTAATATAAAAATGCAATCAAATTAAAAACAATAGTGATAGTCGTTGATTGCAAATTAATGAATGATCTTGCTAATATTGTTGATCACTTTTCAAATGGCAGAGCAATAGAACTGAGAATCGTCTGCTTTTGATAAAAGTCCTGAAAGTTTCCAATATCGGCACCGAATCACTTTAGCGGCCGCTTTGGGTCTGCGCTCTCGAGTAAAGATTCCCCAGTTTTGGTTTATCGCTAATAATTTAAATTTAAACATGATCAATTATTACCTTCAATTGTTTCCTAAAACAATGACTGACCTCGGTTACACTTGAAGTCTGCAAAATTCCAAACAAGTTCTCCAATAAAATAGTTATTTTTAATTAAAATATCAAATCCTTTGTGAGTTTCCATAAGAACTTCACTTTGAAAGTCTTCAGAGAATATGTGGGACGGAGTCTATCATACAATCAATTGATTGAAAATTAATTGTTTGATTCGAGTTATAACTTACATCATGTAATCCGACACTACTGTCGGCCCCATATTCTGAGAGAATTATTGGTTTTTTGTGTGTGTTGTGCCACTCACTTATGTCTGCAACCAGTCTCTGAACAATGGGTCGAATATATCCCTTATCAGAATACCAACCAAAGTATCTGTTGATCATAAGAACGTCCATATATTTGGCGATGTGATCCTCTCCAACGCCGGCATTAATAGTAGCACTGATGGGCCGCAATTTATCTAAACTTTTGGCGAAAGTAACCAATTCTTTGAAGTAATTATCGGACGGCTTTAAATTAGACCTAGGTTCGTTAGCCAAAGACCAAATAACAACCGCCGGTCTATTCTTATCTCGAATGTAAAGTTCGCGAAATATTTGTTTATGAAGTTTGAGGAGAGTATCGCCAAAAGAATTGAGACCACAGGCAGGGGTCTCATCGATCACTACAATGCCTTCACTGTCCGATTGATCCATAAATTCTTCTGAATACGGATAATGTGATGTGCGATAAGAGTTAGCGCCCAACCATTTAATTAAATTGAAATCTTTTATAATAAGAGGTATATCTAAGCCTTTGCCGCGAATCTTAAGATAAAATTAAGAGTAAGTCTCGAGTTATATATAAATGAGTTTCTCATACATTGAGGTCTTCGTGTTTTCCAAATCCTCTGAAATAAAATGGTTTTTCATTTATAAGGAATTGGTTTTCAGTTACTCTAACGGTTCGGATACCAGTCTTCTGATGGTAAGTGTCTATTATGTCATTGCCTTCAATGAGACTGAATTTTATTAGATATTGATAACCGACCACATCATTCATGAGGTACGGCCACCACAACTGTGCGTTTGGTATTTCCAAAGTTCCGCTCAATTCCGAGGTTTGGTTTTTGACCAAAACGTCCGTTTCGTCGAACACTTCGACTAAAAGTTTCAAAGTTTGGTCTTTTTGTTCGCTTTCATAAACAATATTATAGTCGACTATTCCTGTCCTCTCTTTGTATGATGTGATGAGTGTTATGTCAGAAATTGAAGTCTTGGGCACAGAATACAAGTGAACACTTCTGTCAATTCCCGCGTAATTGAAAAAATCAAAGTTTTGTTCGGTTTCTGTAAACCCTTTCGGATAGAGTTTAGTGTCATTCATATGCGTAACCTTTCCCTGAGGTATAGTCTCTGGAGTCAGAACATTAGTGACCGCAACTGTCAACAGGTTTTCTCCAGTTTTGACCACATTTTTAGTGATATCGACTTCAAACGGCAATTGTCCGCCGGAATGGTTCACAAC
>JAQGCQ010000322.1:0-15982 GCA_034699945.1 Chamobates pusillus
TATTGTTAATTACAACTTTCTTTGATAAACTTTAGATTTTTGGTTAATATTCATTTATAACATTTCATGATTAACTTATGAACTTGCTCTATTTGTACATCAAAAATGCTTATGACCTTGCAATCCTAGCTTGCAATCTGCCAGGTCTTGCATAGATGTATTTCAGTCATTAATCTATTTAAACTTTAGGTTTGTTTCAACAATAATTTGACTTATTTTCAAAAATATCAAAACTCTATTCAAAAGTTAATAAAAGTTTAGTTTAAATCTCAATAAGAATTTTGTATGATTTTTGAAACTTTAGTCAATTGATGAGAGTTCACAATTGTTTTGATAAAAAATGATGCAAATATTGATGAAGGTAGAACAAAGTTTATACCAAGTTTATACCAAGTTTATACCAAGTTTATACCATGGTAGTAATTAGTAGAATGTGTATTACACTACAGTTTTACACAATCTTATCATATGTTATGATATTTGAATTGGTTTTCAATTTCTTCTTTGAGTAAAACATGAATAGAATGATGAAAACCTGTGCTTAACGTTTAGAATACGTGCTTCGAGTTGAGTGATATGAGGGAAAGGTGTCAAATGGGGAGACCATCCGATGGGATGACCGGTAGATAGCATTCAAAGTGTTATGTTTTGAAAACATTAGTTTAAAAGTCTTTAACATTGAAAATGACTTTTTGTTGCAATAATTTTCACGATTATTACGTTTGAAAAATATATTGAGTTCAGTGTTTGAGTCAATTTGCGGTGAAGTCAAGTGTATGTCGTTATTGATTGTGTGGTTTGGGTTGTGTTGACGTATGAGTTGTCGACCAATGAGTGAATGCATAGATATTTCTTTATTGAATAGTATATCAAAATGGCCGCAAACATCACTTGTAGTGGGCTTTCAGTCAATCGTTTGTTTGCCATTTGATTAACTAATTGTCTTTGCAATCAGTTGTCGCTCATTAAAGACCAAATATTGTCGTCGATATTAACCTGTTTAGTGATTGTTTGTCTGATCGGCTCATCTCTTCTTTTGTAGACAGCAATGAAGTGTCAATAAATTGCGACTCAATATAGAGATAGCGCTCATATATTCAATATATTTATATATTGGACTCATATATAGACTCATATAAACTCATATATTGAAAGAGTGGCCGACTCTCCGACTACTGCCCACAGTTTGGATGACCGCTCGGCTCACCGTTACGGACATGTGTTTGGCTGACCTCCTCTTTGAAGTTTGAATCATATTTTGATATCATTTTGACATCAATTCAATTCATTTATTGATTATTATTATTATTATTATTTAGTTTTGGATTTAACTTTAATTACAATTAATTTCTAATAATATTGTTTTTAAGTGTATATTATAATAGAAATTAGCGGTCATTACATTAATTGCTTATTAATTAATATATTTCTAAATTATTTATTGTAATATTTGTGAAAAATTGATGAAAACTATTGAAACGATTGTTTTGATTGTTGTTTATTAACAGCAATCAGTTGTTCATCACTTCTTAAATATTGTTTTTCACTCAAACTTTAGACATATTTTCAATTAAGAGATGTATTTATGGTTTAATTGTATTTATTTGACAATTGATTGCAATTGTATTTAATGATTGATCGATAGTTAGGAATCAGTTGTCATATAATAGTTGTCACTCTTATGCACACAATTTGTAATATTTGTAAATAATTATTAATTGAATCGATAATTGAGACAAATATCGGTTTATATAATGTTAAGCGAATCACAATTTGTTGACCACTGGTTGTCATCATTAATGTCGAGTCGAATGACTTCACTTCGAAAATGAATTTCGTTTTGATTTTCGTAAAAAACAAAAACAAAATAATTTGAAAATTGTATTAATTTTCAAGACTTTAACTCAATTTGTTATATAATGAGTGATCACATGAATAACATCGGAAGTGTGGCCACATCTGTGGCCTCAGTCACCACAACTGGTGGCCAATCGCCTTATAATGTGGGCAACGCATCGACCACTTCGGCTAATAATATGAGTCACGACCCGTTAGGTCAGCCCCAACCCAGCAAACGGCTCAAAGTTAGTGACTCAACCGACTCGATCTTCAGTTATTTGGAACTACTGCCCGACGAGTTGGCCACAAACACAATGACTAATAGTGTTGACAATGGAGTGCTTGGAGTCAACTCAATAAACGCATCCAATGTGACGACCGCCACATCCAATACGGTTACCCTCTCATCGGTGGCACCACCACAACAACAGACGCACCAAAACTTATCCCAATTACTTCAGGCAAAAACTGTTAATAATATCGGCCCTCAAAGCCAAGCACCGCCTCGAATGCTGACCTCAACACTTCAGCAACAGTTGGGTCTTCCGCCTCAGCCCAGACCTCAACTGCGATATGCGACTCAACAGAATCAGAACCCAATGAATCCGGTGTCACACATGCAACTCATACAACAACAACAATATCTCCAACAACAACACCAGCAGTTCAACCCTCAGCCGCCACCTCAGGCACCGGCACAACAGAGGCAGACCACTTCACTCTCACAACAACAACAACAGCAGCAGTTTAGATATAATATGCCTCAAAGTCAAGCCCAACCACAGCAGCCTCTACTTCAGGCTCCTGCAGCCCCTCCTCCGCCACAATCTGTGCCGACAACTCGTCAAACAACGCCCTCTCCGATGGCTTCTGCGCCAAACACTGCCACCACTGATCCCGAAAAGCGTAAACTAATTCAACAACAATTAGTTCTCTTACTTCACGCCCATAAGTGTCAGCGTCGGGAACAGCAACAAAGACAGAACGGAGGCGCAGAACCACAGCGACAGTGCTCTCTCCCTCACTGTCCAACTATGAAGAATGTTCTCAACCATATGACGACCTGCACAGCCGGTCAGTTGACTCTTCATATTATTGAGTAATACATAAACTAATATTTTGTGTTTTGATTGCAGGCAAGTCATGTAATGTCGCCCACTGTGCGAGTTCTCGACAAATCATATCTCATTGGAAGAACTGCACGCGAGGGGATTGTCCCGTATGTTTGCCATTAAAGCAGGCGTCGGACAGGAGGGCAGCGGTCACTTTGGCTCAACAGGTATTCAATCGAATGTTTTCTTATTTAATGTTAATTATATTTGTGTCCGAAAGCAACAGCAAAACCCTCCGAATCCTCAATTGTCACAACTATTGCCAAACACAACACCAGTCCCTCAGATAGTGAATAATCCGACCCAACCTTCGATGAGTGGAGTGTCCAATCAGACGACACCAACGCAACAGAACCAACAGTTACAGCAATTACAGCACCAGCAGGATATGCAACGCGCTTATCAGGCATTAGGCCTTCCTTTCAATAACTCATCTCCGACTCCATCTCAGCCACAGTTGTCTTCAAACCGATTGAATCAGAACCAGACGTCCCCCTTCTCTCAGCCACAAACCAAAGAATGGCACGGGTCAGTCACTCCTGACCTTCGCAATCATTTGGTCCAGAAAATAGTTCAAGCCATTTTCCCGACCCCTGACCCCAATGCGTGTCAGGACAGGCGAATGGTTAATTTGGTGGCCTATGCCAAGAAGGTTGAGGGTGATATGTATGACCAAGCTAACAGTCGCGAAGAATATTACCACTTATTGGCAGAAAAAATATATAAAATACAGAAAGAGTTGGAAGAGAAGCGACAGAAGAGACGGGAACAAAGTGGTCTCCAAAGCCCTGCACCCAATCAGTTGGCCCCCACACCCAATCAGATGCCACCAATTCGTGGTCAACAGCCAAACATATTAGGGATACAAAATCAGAGGCTGACAGGTGTGGGTCAGCCCCCGCCTAATGTAACGCTTACACAACAAAACTTTAATCCTCAACAAAACAATTCATTATCGCAGCAATACTTCATGTCTCCGAGCGGACAGTCGACACCCAGTGCTCAACAATCACCTCAAACACAGTTCAGACCAACACTTAGTTCTGTTAATAATAATAGTAATAATAATAACAACAATAATAGCCTTAATAACAATAATCTGATGATAACTAACAGTAACTCCAATCCAAACGATAATAACAATAATTTCATTGCAAACAATCAGTCGGTGACTAACGGCTCGACTCCAATGCACGGTCTGTTACAACAGCCCTCTCAACCAAATACTCCACAACCAATTTCAACAACAGCCACACCGCCTCCTCCAAGACCCCAATCGGTTCCGACCACATCACAGACACCTCAGCAACCGATCGGTGGAAAAGGACAGCAAATGGAGAGTAACGTCAATATAAAATCCGAACCTTTAGATGAATTCGTTTCAATGCCTACACCGATAGCCAATACGCCGGGCGTCCAATCAGTTGGTGTAAAACAAGAGCCTCCGATTGTAAACGAAACTTCCGGTGCTTCGAATGCAAGCGTTAACTCCAATGACATTAAAAAAGAAGCCGAAGAAATAGTGGCCAATGAAGAGCCAAAGAAAGAGCCGGTGCCCTCACCTGTCGTTTCCAATGATACTACTGATATAAAACCTGATGTAAAACCAGCGGCACCGGTATGTCCTCCAATCAGTACTGTAGCCAAACCGGTGGCGCGACAAATGCAGAAGAAAGTGTTCAAACCCGACGAATTACGTCAGGCCCTTATGCCTACTCTCGAAAAGCTGTATCGTCAGGACCCCGAATCACTTCCATTCAGACAACCAGTCGACCCAACTCTACTTCAAATTCCAGACTACTTCGACATAATTAAGAGACCAATGGATTTGTCGACAATTAAGAAGAAGTTGGATACCGGTATGTGTTATGTCAACCATATTTGAATCAATGGTTTAATGTATAATACAAATGAATTTAAGGTCAATACGCTGACCCCTGGCAATACGTCGACGACGTTTGGCTTATGTTTGACAACGCCTGGCTCTACAACAGAAAGACTTCTCGTGTTTATAGATATTGTACTAAAGTATGAAACATTTGATTGATTCAAACATATGTTTACTTTACTCACAATTATCTCAATTTTAGTTATCAGAAGTGTTTGAATCAGAGATTGATCCGGTTATGCAAAGTCTTGGATATTGTTGTGGAAGAAAATATGTGTTTCAGCCACAAATCCTGTGCTGTTTTGGTAAACAGTTGTGTACTATTCCTAGAGATGCAAAATATATGAGTTATCAAAATAAGTGTGTTTTCATTCAAACTCTTATTAATAGTTGAAAACTAAACGTTTGATTTTGTTATAGATATACATATTGTATGAAATGTTTTACTGAAATCCCTGGCGATGTGGTCACAGTTGGCGATGCTTTTGGACTCGACCCCACCTCCACCAGCACTCAATCAATACCTAAAGATAAGTTCATTGAGTGTAAGAACGATCACTTGGATGTCGAACCGTTCATTGATTGTAAAGATTGTGGTCGAAAATTGCATCAAATTTGTGTTCTACATCTCGACCCCATTTGGCCCGAAGGGTGAGTCCCACACATAACCCAATTCTCAATTGTAGTCATAATTTTGTTAATTTGCCTAAAGTTTCACATGTGATGGTTGTCTTCGAAGGGATGGTCGCCGAAAGAAAGACAATAAATATAATTCCAAGAGTTAGTTATTTTAATATTTTTATTTTTAAATAGATTTAACTTTTGTTTAATTTTCAGAACTTCCGAACACAAAATTGGGTCAATTTATTGAACAGAGAGTTAATAACTTCCTGAGGAAGAAAGACTGTGGCGCCGGAGAAGTCTCTATAAGAGTGGTGGCGAGTAGTGACAAATATGTTGAGGTCAAACCAGGAATGAAAGCCAGGTATTGATAATCGATTATAAATGATATAAAATATGACTAATCGTACGAATGTTGACAGATATGTGGACACCGGGGAGTGGCCCGAAACGTTCCCCTATAGGGCCAAAGCCTTGTTTGCCTTTGAAGACATCGATGGCACAGATGTATGCTTTTTCGGAATGCATGTCCAGGAATATGGTTCAGACAGTAGTCCTCCAAACACAAGGTTTGTCCGAAACTATTGTTATGTTTGATAGTTATCTCTAATGAGTGGAACCCTTTAGACGCGTATATTTGGCTTATTTGGATTCCGTTTACTTCTTCCGACCGAAACAATACCGAACCGCTGTTTATCACGAAATACTTCTCGGATATTTGGATTACACGAAACAACTTGGATATACAATGGCCCATATCTGGGCCTGTCCCCCATCCGAAGGTGGTCTGACATATGATATTTTTGGATATCTTTTAAATAGATTTCTTATATTTGCATAAAACAGGTGATGACTATATTTTTCATTGCCATCCCATCGAACAAAAGATACCAAAACCTAAAAGATTGCAGGAATGGTATAAAAAGATGTTAGACAAAGGAATCATCGAAAGGATTGTTTTGGATTACAAGGATATCTTAAAACAGGCGACAGAAGATAATTTCAAAAATGCTTCTGAATTGCCTTATTTTGAAGGTTTGCCTCTCTTTTCATTTTCACTATTAATCAGTCGATTAAATGTTTAGTTTTAAAATTTGTTAAAAATGGTGACCAAAAATGGTTGTCTGTCTATTGTTTTACAATCGAGTTATTGATTTATAGGTGACTTTTGGCCCAATGTATTGGAGGACTCAATAAAGGAGATGGAAATGGAACAACAGAAACAACAACAGATCCAACAGTCGGACTCTTCCAAAAGCGTTGATTTGCTCAACAATTCTGGAAATCCAACCGATGAGGAGTCTATCGGTTCGTTAATTTGTTTTCTGGTTTTAATTTGTGTCTAACATTTGTGATGATTGCAGATATGATGGACTGCAACGATAGTCAGAACAGCAAAAGCATGGAAACCAATGGATCCAAAGCCAACTCAACCAAAGACAACAATAACGGCAATAATTCTAATATAAAACAACACAAGAAGTCGAGTGGAAACAAAAAGTCGACCAAAAAACAGAATCAAAGAAAGAACAATACCTTCAATGCAAGACATAAGAGTGGAGGAACGCCTGTGAATCAGCTGCAAAGCCAACAACAGCCACAGTTGTCTGCAGCCCAGCAGTGGGATCAGGAGCTGGCTAATAAAATGTACGCAACGATGGAAAAGCATAAGGAAGTGTTTTTTGTTGTTCGCCTTCATTCGAGTCAGTCGGCAGCGAGTCTGCCGCCAGTCAATGATCCCGATCCTTTCATTAGTTGTGATTTGATGGATGGAAGGGATGCCTTCTTGACGTTAGCGCGTGAAAAGCATTACGAGTTCTCGAGTCTTCGTCGGGCAAAGTTCTCGAGTCTGGCGATGCTCTACGAACTGCACAACAGTTCGAACGACCGGTTCGTCTATACCTGCAATACTTGCAAAAGACATTTAGTCGAAACCCGATATCACTGCACCATTTGTGACGACTTTGATCTCTGTGTCGCCTGTTATCAGCGCGACGGACACACACATCCAATGGACAAACTCGGGTTTGGAGACCTCGTGGGTGGTGTTGCCGGAGAAGATGGTGCCGTTGCAGGTATGTCGCAGTTTGTCATTCCATTCCAATCTTTGTGTCCTATCGTTGTTATAATGCCCATATTTTCAGGAGCTTCCGGAGGTGTGGCCACAGGAGGGGATTTGGACGGAAGTGGTGAAAACGCTGGCGGAGGCTCTTCCAACACTTCTCCCGGAGAGTCGCGTCGACTGTCTATCCAAAGATGTATTCAAAGTCTGGTTCACGCGTGTCAGTGCAGAGATGCCAACTGTCGTCTACCCTCTTGTCATAAGATGAAGAGAGTGGTACAGCACGCAAAGAGTTGTAAACGCAAGTCTAATCAGAACCAAACGGCGGCTCCGGGTTGTCCCATATGTAAACAGTTGATCGCTTTGTGTTGTTATCACGCGAAGCACTGTCAGGAAAACAAGTGTCCCGTTCCCTACTGTATAAACATTAAACACAAACTAAGACAACAACAGTTACAACAGCGCCTACAACAGGCACAGATCCTTAAGAGACGTATCGCTTCTATGGCCAGTATGTCAGCCCAGTCATCACAGCCTCCGCCGCCAACACCACAGCATGACTTCAGTCCTTCTCCCGGACAGCAGTCGACTGTAAGTTATTCTTAAAATTTGAATACATTTTCAGTTATTTATTAAATGTGTTATAATTAGTCACAACAGCATTATATGAAACCGGCGACAGCGACACCCCCTCCTCAGGCTGCTCTTCAAGCAGTGGCCAGAGTTCAAGAAGTAGTGGCCCGACAACAACAACAGCCACAACAGAACCAAATGAATAATCCTTACGGAAAGGGCAAACCTATGCATCACTTTCAACAGTCAGCGAACGTAAACCCAACCCAACCACAGATGCAAACCCAGCCTCAGCCACAGGCAGTCAGACCTACGGCTCAAAATCAGCAAATGCTTCAACAGCACCAGCAAAGGATGCTTATGGCACAACAACAACAACAACAACAGGTTCAACAACAACAACAGCAGCAACAGGTCCCACAACAGCCATGGTATGACTCCGCGCAGAACAGTCGGGCCCCTCAACAGCTGCCGCAGCAGAGGTTCCTTCGTATGCCTCAAACGGGCGCTAAACCACAACAACAGCCAAATTTGGGACCACCACAACAACAACAGATGATGAGTCAACAACAGTCCCAACAACTCTTCCAACAAAATCCACAACAAATGCTTCCGCAGACGAATGCTAACCAACAACAGGTTCAACTCATCCATACGTCAGCCAATCCATCGCAACAAATGACTGTCGGACAGCATTCACAACCACAACAACAACAAAATATGTTGCCATCAGTGCTGAGCGGAAATGTTGGTCCACCACAACAGCAACAGATAAATGTACAGAACGTCGGACAACAGGTTTGTGTTATTCAATGTTTTGACTCATTCTTAAGACTAATCAACTTATGTTTCAGATGCAGAATCAGGGCATTCAAAGTGGTCCTGCGCTCAACTCTCTTCCAGGCAATGCTACTCAACAACAACAGGCTCTCCAACAACTATTAGCCACTCTTAAATCTCCAGCCTCTCCACAACAACAGCAACAGGTGCTCAGTATATTGAAATCGAATCCCGCATTAATGGCGGCCTTCATTAAGCAAAGGACAGCACAACAGCAACAGCAGCAGCAACAACAACAACAGCAGCAGCAACAGATGCAAAGCCAACAGCAACAGCACATCCAACAACAGGTTTGAATCTAAATCTTGTCTCTTTTAAGACATTGTTTTGTTTCAATTCATTATTCAATTTTTCATATTAGACATTAGGGGGACAACAGCCTCAGCAGCAGCAGCAACAACAACAACAACAGCAGCAGCAGTGGTTCCAACAGCAACAACAGCAGCGCCAACAAATGGTGGGTCAAAGACAAGTGCTTCAGCCACAGCAGAGACTTATGGCACCCCAACAACAACAGCAACAATTATACGGAACAGTGACACAAAGATTTTGGACGCAAAACCCAAGTCAAGGGAAACCTCAAAGAGGACCAATGATGAGATCTCCGCCCCAACAAAGGTTGCAAACCCCACGTTATATGACTTCTGGGGCACAACAACCTCAGGATCCGACAGATATGCTTCTGTTTCAACAACAGAACGACTTCGGTGGCCAACAAAATTCGGGTCAGAGTCAACAGCAGGAGCTGACACCTCAGGACCAGTTGACCAAATTTGTCGAAAACTTATGAAGTCTTCAAAACATATGAATTTTTGTAAAATAATTGAACTTTTAATTCATTTGTGATTTAAGTGACTTTTGGTGAACAATAAGTGATTGAACTCTAAAGACGTTTTGTCGTCGACTCGATTGCAATCAAATTAATTTATATTAAGAGTCGACTTAAGAGACGGCTTTCTCTTTGTTTTATAGTTAAATAAATCAATCTTTTAGTGAACTAATGCCCAAATCAAGTGATTCTAAATCTAAATGCGATTACATTTCATTAGTTATAATTGAATATCATTTGTGCAACGATTCGATCAATCGATTGATTCGATCATTTCGATCATGTTTTGTATAACATGTCATTCGACCAATAAATTAATTATTAATTAAATTTTATTAAATTTTATTTATTTCTTGATTATGACTACTCTTGAGGTGAGTTCATCTGCAGTCCATCTGCTGTCCATTGCTTTTCATATTCGTATCGAAGTTATCGACAAATCACTCAAATGTTTGGACACAAATTAAAACAAAACAATATTTTGATTCAATTTTATTGGTTTTCAATTATTTATTGATTTTGAATGAATTGAATCACATTTTGAAGAATTAATGAGTTTTTTAATTAAAAAAAGTTAAATAAATTTTAAAATAGAGAGACATTTAGTGATGTAATCAATAAAACTTCTTAGCCTTCGATTCCTGACTACTTTTATACATAAAATACGCCAAAAGAATGAGTAAATGCGTTAACATTACGACTACGAAACTGAATGTCGACAAACAGGTGGGCACTGGAGGACAACCCACTGCCGCCGAAGCCTTAGTATCGACTTTGTTACCGAGAGCTCCCACTTCTCTTTTAATTACATTAACGCCTTCTCGAACTTCATTAAGCAATTGTTGAATCAATTGGTTTTGCTGTGCGTTTGGTTGTTGTCCGTCATTCGTGTGCTGAGCGTTCGGTTGGTTTTGTGCCGATTGTATCAAAAGAGTCTTCAATTCCCGAGAGGTTTGAACCACTTCTCGTTGGTTTCCAAGAAGAGCTTCCACTTCGTGTCGATTCAAAGGCAATTGAGGGGCGGCTCCCCCTTGATATTGTTGATTAGGTTGAACAGGTGCAGTTCCCACCTGAACAGCACTTAATAAAGACAACGCTCTTTCCTGTCGGCCAACAATTTCGTCGAGTTTTCGGTTCAAATGATTGATGGCTTCGAATACTTTGCTCTGTCCCTGAAATATCTGTTGCAGTTCTCGAGTGCCGAAGTCATACTCTTCCTCAGAAGGGTTGTCGTGTTCCGCTTTCTTGGCCTCTTCGGGATGTGATTTGAAGTACTCTTCCTTTTGTCGTTCGAGTTTATCCCTGTATTGTTCGTATTCTTTGGCGAACCGTTCCTTTTCTGAGTCTGCAATACCACCCGTGGCCTGAGGTTGAGATCCGGGCACATGAAGACTATACGTCAAGAATTTGAGTACGTCGTGATCATCGGCGAGACCTCCCGTTGCGGCCGAAACTCCGAAGTGACCGAATTGTGGCAAAAATACGTTTTCAGTTCTTAAACAGAGTTCGTATTCGTCCTCATTATTAGTATTTCCCGAATGAAACATAACTGTCAACACATTTCTGTAATATTCAAGTTTTGCGCGAACGGGAAACGGCTTATTCCTGAAGTCTCGGAGACAACCGGCCAACTGTTGATTAATGCCATCGCTCTGATGGTCATAACTTTTGGAGCCGTCGTTAATCATTGCCATTATATACGGATTGTTCCCTTTGTTGTCGTTATCGAAAGAATCGAAAAAGAGGGCCAAACCCTTCCAGTTATCTGAGGCTCCAAATACTGGTCCCTCCGGTAAATGGGAATCAGTAAACCAAAAGGCGAGTCCATCGGCACCGAGTCTTCCCCTTCCATTAACTCTGAAGACGAGTTCCACTTCCCACCACTCAAAGTTAGTCAAAGATTTGGTCCAAACCGAACCTTTTTTACTCCTCAATGAAGGGGTAATTCTGACCATTTCTTCGGAAGCGATTGCATTGCCATCATATGTCCAGAAGGGAACGGTTCCATCTTTTTGTGCCAAATACGGCCCTTTGAATGAATATTTATATTCAAAGCGTTTTTGTGGACTTTCGTAATGCAATTGTTGACCGAAAAGCGGAGAATCGCAACAAATGCTTAAAATTATTACTAAAATAGACAACACTTTTGAAACTAAACTTGTGTTCAATGAATACATCCTTTCATTCATTAAATGATTGCAAATAAAAAATAACAGTTTTTTCAATTGAAGACAAAAAGTGGTGGCTTTTCCTGTGATTGTGGTTTTCGGACACAATTAATGTGAGTATTGTCTGTCTGTCTGTCCTCACAACTGATTCATTGGTATTATTTAAAAACACGTCATAAGAGACAACACACACAACACTTGTGTGAACTTCTCGTCAGTAATACAGTGGTTGACAGTCTGTGCTCTAATCAAACAGCACTTCGCATATCATTTCTCTATAATCGACCCTTTTATGACTGCACCGGAATGTGTGGCACACCATCACTATTCACATCACTATTCCTCTTCTAATAGATATTCACTAATTCTTATCTAAAAATTAATGCATTCGATATTTGATACTTAAATCTATTCAAGAAATGAGCATATATTGAGCATGGTACAATTGCTACAATAATTGTTACAATCAACTGATTTTCCAGAATCACTAAAAACCTGTTTTTAAATTGAATTTAATTATATTTTGAATGAGAAATGAGTTAATGTTTGTTTGTATCAAATCTGACAATTGATTTAACATTTGTTTTGGTCATAAAAGTGATTAGGAATGCACCTTGCTCATTCTAAAAAGTGATTAAAGTTTAAGTTCATTAAATACATATAAAACAACAATTTTATTGATTTGAATAAAAATGATTTGACGATTATTGGGAAGGAATGGATGGAAAGTCTTTCTATAAATTTTAATCGAATAAAAAATTGATTGAAAACATAAAATTAATTATTAATTAAATGAAAATATTGTCTAAGAATAGAATCAATTGAATTGAATTGAATTAAAGGGTTTGTAATGAACTGAAGGCGTAATTTAGTGTTAGTTTTGGACACGTTTTCGATATTTTGTGGGAAAATAAAATAATTGCAAAAAGTATTGAAGACTTGAAGTGTTGTCTCTTTAATACTGTAATACTTGTAATACACGTCGGACTCAGATATCAATATTGATATCCAAATTCACTTCATTTGTCTCTTCGGTTAACGTAATCGCAAAGCCATGGCTTCCGAAACTGTAAATCAAGTGATATCACAATTAAACGCAACAATCAATGAAACGGTTCCAAACAATGGCACCGAAAAAGTGAAGTCCACTCCCGAAGGGATGCTCTGCGCGTACGGAAGTCTTATATTTATGGCTTTGATTCCAATCTTTTTTGGATCATTCCGTTCAGTATTATATCATAAACAACAAAAAGTAAACATTTAATGACTTTTGGATCAATTAATTACTGGTAATCTTGAAACAGGAATCGGGAGAACAGCCCGAAACGATGTCGAGAAAGGATGCGGCGATGTTTCCCATTATAGCGAGTGGCGCTCTTTTCGGTCTCTATGTCTTCTTTAAGGTCTGTTCCCTGAAGTAAATACATAAAACTGACCACTTTTTCTGTGAACAGTTGTTTTCCAAGGAGTATATAAACCTCTTACTCACCGGTTATTTCTTTTTTCTGGGAGTTCTGGCTTTGGCTCATATATTGAGTCCAATTGTCAATCGTTTGTTACCGAATGCATTTCCAGTGATTCCGTATCACCTGATCTTCAATAAAGGAGATAATGAGACAAAAGAGTCTTTAATCGATTTTCAGTTCGATTCGCGAGACTTTGTGACACTTGTTATCTGTTCTGTACTCGGAGTTTGGTATCTCTTCAAAAAAGTAATCCATTTATTGAGTCATTTATTTTGAAACCCATATTTAAATTGATTTGTTGTCAGCACTGGATTGCGAACAATCTCTTCGGTTTGGCGTTCGCTATAAATGGCGTCGAATTATTACATTTGAATAATATCGTCACCGGATGTATACTTTTGGGCGGACTCTTCGTTTATGACGTTTTTTGGGTTTTCGGTACCGATGTTATGGTAACCGTCGCCAAGTCTTTCGAAGCGCCCATAAAATTGGTATTTCCTCAAGACTTCCTCGAGAGAGGAGTCTATGGGACACACTTTGCAATGTTAGGGTTGGGCGATATCGTCATTCCCGGTATTTTCATCGCTCTCTTATTACGATTCGATGTCAGGTATTGAACGACATATCAATTAAATGATTGGTTTTAAACAAATAACTTCTTGTTTTAGTCTTAAGCGAAGAGCAAACGTCTATTTTTACACGAGTTTTATTGCATATATATTGGGTTTGGTTCTGACAATTGTGGTGATGGCGTACTTCAAACACGCACAGCCGGCTCTCCTCTATTTGGTTCCCTTTTGTATAAGTTTTCCTCTATTTGTGGCTTTAGTTCGAGGAGATATCAAAGAACTCTTCCGGTAAGTGATCACTCGTTTCTGTTTACACTCAAAAACTAATGTATGAATCGATTGATAGCTATGAAGACCACCCGTCCCTCGAAAACGAAACAAAACCTGAGAAGACTTCGACTAAAACCACTAAAAAAGAGTCGAAAAAAGGACAATAGTATTGACTGAATCCCTGTTTAACTGTATTCCGATTTTCGATATTTGTTTTGAAATCTCTATAACTTTATTGTCTTTAATATTATTATTATTTTATTTAAAGTGAATAACATTTTAATTAAATTAAAGTAAATCCGAATTCAATTCAATTATTTCAATACAATTTGAGTAAATTATGACTAAAAACTATTTATAATCAAATCCATTAACAATGAAGAGGAGTATTGAAGTCACTCGACTTCGTCTGCGGGAACTCCTAATGAATGGTTTGGCCAAAGGTCTCGATTCGGCCAAATATACTCGCCTTTAATCACACAATTGATTAGTAAAATGGAAAATATTGGATACAAACAAATGACTGACCGACGAGTTCTCTCCAATTGTGTCTAAACGACCAATAGATGAAACACCACATAATGGCGGCGTTGAAGTGCATCAGACGCTGAATATACGGTCGGTTCGGCTCATAATTCCATTCCCGATATCCAGCGCTAAAATAGGGTTCCGTTCATTAAAATGATTTAAAAGATCGTCGCTTACTATCCGTGACTTCTTCGACATCCATTCAATCGGTTCTTCAATTGTAAAACATTTCTATTTGATTGTAAAGCAGTGATCAGTCTTTTAGAACCGATGTTTACAATATTTGCCATATTTTGTCATCAATTTAATAACAAACACAACGTATGTCTACTGAGACTCTCAACTGCTCTCAACTTTTATTCATTGAAATGTATTACAAAATATAACATTTTTCCTCAAAATGTTTTCAATGTCTGTACAAAACCTTTACTACAGTTTTACAATAAGAATTAAATTGCAACTAGAACATGTGTCCCGTAATTTTCCAAAGTTAATTAGTGGTCCCCTAATTAATACATAAGTGATATCGAAAAATTTTAAATACAAACTCAAATTCTTCTAAATTATAGTATTTTTTAGAAAATTCTATTTTAATTTTAATACCCGTTTTCGAGATACCGACCCCCATTTTTTGAACTTTGGCGCCTCCTTACACCTACATCTTACTACCTAGGGAAATATTAAAGATATTTTTAAAGAGCTCTTTGGATGGAGAATTGATTCCGAAATGGTCATGGTGATCTGAAGACATTCAATTTAATGGTTATCTGTTAATGAACTGAGTATTCCTTTACAACTTTTATTTGAAAAAAGTTGAGTCAATCATTAAGTTATAAGTTATTAATAATGTGATCAATACTTTGTTATCTTATTTGTTGGATTCTTTAATGCTTTAATTTGGCAATTATTACATATATATACAGTTAGCTTTCGATTTAATCCCTCTTGATTTTGTCCCTCTCTCTCCAATTTATCCCTAAGTTTGTGAAACCATTGCAATGATACGGGCAATTTTCAAGGTGTGGAAAAGTTACCAAGATCATAATTTTGCTCATCAGTAAACGCGTGATTCATTAATAGACTTTCGACTTATATTTTTATCAATTATTCGCGCATTTATTTTAGACTTTATTCGTGACATTTGTTATTCATTTGACTCGAGTTTTAACTTTTGTTTTACTTATTAGTAATTATTCGCGAATTTTCGAGACTCTAAT
>JAQGCQ010000323.1:0-15973 GCA_034699945.1 Chamobates pusillus
CTGTGCTATGCTATGCTGTGCCAACACTGGCAACAGTAGACCGCTTTAGCATTGCATACAAGCCTTCTCTGATAATGCAGTCTATTGTCTGTTGGGATTATTTCATTCCTAATTCATGCGCTGAACCCCATATGCAGTCATAGAAATACTATTTATGAATTCAGTGCTAACATAATTTCGAGAAAACTACACACAACTCACACTACTTGTGCCCTAACTGTTCACTAACACCAGTGTCTGACAAAAACTACACTAAAATGTGGTTCGATATGAAAAACAGAAACTTTTTCTTAACGGAACACAATATAAATGTTATACAACTATAACAACAGTATATTATTATATGAACTCAACTCTACTTCAGTTCATTCAAAGAATGCTTATTCTGTTCTAATATTGCCATAATCTTTATGTCAGACCTCACATAATAATAATATTGGGAATGTTATCCTTCTGTTAACAAAATATTATAACAACAAAAAAAGTGTACAAAACTTTTGCAGACAATCAAAATGAATATCAAATCTGATTACAACGAATCAAATCAATTCAATAAACCTTTTATTCTAATATAATAATAATCAGAAGAAAATTCAATTGAAATGGAATTTTGAATTATTTATCAAATCCCTGAAGCGTTAGCGCATTACTACTCATCTAATAATTTCTTTCATCAATTTTTTCTTCAATTTTTACATTCATTTCATTGACTTTTACGTCAAATAAAATGAAATCGATATTAAATTTAAGATTAAACTCAAATTAAAATGATTGAGACTTTCATTAAATGAGAAATATATTCAGTACTTAACTGATTAAATCTAAATTTGTTTTATTTCAATGAAAAAATCATTTTGAAGTGAACTCAAGACTCGGTTATTATAATAATAATCTAATTTTAAAGTATAATAAAAACTTTGTTTCAGAAGAATATGAATTTCATAAATGTTTTCCTCTTTTATTCTAAAAATAAGTCATTCGTTTCGATGAAAGAATTGCGACGAAAGAGATCACAAACAATGAAAATAATATTTCTCTTTGTTATTGATTTTAAAACTTTTTTATCAAAAATCTCTGTCAAAGAAAGTAGACTCAGATTGAGAACAAAAGATCGTTTGACAACATTTAAGATTCAAATGTGTAATAATAGCTCAAAAATGCTCTAAAAAATTGAAACACAGAAGAAAGTCACTGAAAGTTATACTTTTGTATCAATTGATGCAAAACTTGATTCTGAAAAATATCTTTCATTTGACTCTTGAAAGAAATGCAATGAAAAAAATGTCGACAATAGATATGGAGAGAGAGAAGAGACCAACTCTTAGTCGAGCTGTCAATCTGTCAGCAAATATATTCTCCGCACAAATAGGTCTACATTTTTGAAACTCTTATATATAACTAGACTTCAAAATTGGGTTTATTTAAGTTTCGGCCAAAAAATGCCAAAACATTGTAATACCGGAGAAAAAATATTTTTGGCCACAACTGAATAAAAAAATGTTTTAGTCAACGGCTTATTTAGTTGTGCTGTTGTGCTGTGCAATCAAACTGTTGGCTTAAGCATGCGTGAAGTCACTTCTGATTTCTAGTATTTTCACCGAACAAGTCGTCCACTTTTGGTCGGATCTGCTTTTTGTGTAGTGATAGACAGCTGTGTAATAGACTAATAGTAAAAGTCATTCGAGAATCCAATAAATCAATAATTTTTTTCTCAAACTATTTGTTTGATTCAAAATCACAAACTAAAGGAAGGAATGGATTATAAAATAAGTTAAATTTGAAGAATAGCTGAACAGATTCAGTGATAGTCATAGTCTGACGATCATTAACTATATTACTGATGATTGTGAGTGATTCTGAGCGATAGGATTGTATTCAGACGTTATATAACCAATTAGTGGTGGCCTTTGATCTGTGAACAGACGGTAATGAAATGTAAGCAAAAACGCATCGAAAGCGAGAATGAGAGCAAAGTATTGCACCTCAAAACACACAGCGCCTCATATGCCTCACACCACCGATGCCTCAACTGTTGCTCTCACCACTAATTCTGGATATTTGTCCTAAAAGCTCAGCACCACATTAATGAGCTTTTATACAATGAGCTAAAAAAGGTTGTGCCATATATTGGCATATTATGTGTATAAACAGTTCCAGACTAATGGTTAACACAATGCAGGTGTAATGCAATAGTGTGTGAGTGCGAGCATACTGTGAGGGTCACCAGAGGGGCACCGACACATAATTTGCCTCATGTTACATTAGTTAAATACTTTATGAGAAAGGATGTGTTTTTCAACATTAAAACTTTATTTCCTAAAAAGTGTGAGCACTGCGTAACTAATGGCACTCGACTCCATTGGCCCTCACTTTTGTGTATAGCCGTCGATAACCAAACATTTGTATTATCTCTACCTGTGATTAGTAGAGGAACCACATTATGACGAGTGCCATAACTCACATAATATGATATTAGGAGTGAAGAAAAAACTATAATAAACGCAAAGATAATAGTTTTGTTTCATTCGACCATTAATTCGAGTCTAAATGCATTCAAATGAATGAATGTTTAATAACCGATACATTTGAAAGCAATGCACAAAATATCGGTTTCGCACAGAAGTCAAAGTATATTCTTTGGGTTTATTTTTTTGTCGGCGCTGTGTTTGGGTCATAGAGTGCCGTACATATACTACACAACACTATTAAACTGAGATTACACTCTGATATCTAAAACATCTGTCGGATAACGACAGCTGACAATCAACGCTTCTTTGAGGAGAACAGCAAAATGTCTACTAAAATGTTATTTTAGATGATGTGCTTCTTTGCGCTCACATTAGCCATAGCTTTGGCACAATTGCATCGATTACTAGTATATCAATGCCTAACCCAAAGTCAGCCCCCATTCGCAATGTTTGAAGAAATTCTTCTTCTTTTTGGTTAAATGTGTCTGTTTTTTATCTCACAAATGAGAGGACAAAACCATTTGCTTTATGTGTGAATACATATCAATAATTATCGTCGACTCTAATGTTTATACAAACAATTCATACATTTATATGACATGTTTTACATTAAATGCAAGCATAGAGTCACTGAAGTCAACAATTTTTCATTTAACATATTCTGTCCTAATGTTAGGGCAATAAAATTCTCGGTGTATATAATGATTGTCAATATTATGTCAAACTATTTATTAAATTTGAATTCTCTATCCTTTGGTTCGTAAGTAAAGCAAAGAAAATATTTTGTCGTTTGAGTTATTCGAGTGATTATAGCAATCAATTCGATGTAATTCTTATAAATATTTACAGAATTTTATCCAAATATGAAAAGTTGAGGGAAAAGACATTCTATGAATTCAGTTGTTAGTAGAGTAGGAAACAGTTTGGATACATTGAGAAATGTGAGTCCGGACCACTTTCGCTAATAAAGAAAGTTATCGACAATTATGACAAATATGAGCCAATAGTGTATCGCTTTTATTGTTATGTCAGGACTTGTATACCAATATTGAGCACAAAGTGATAGTCGACTAACGAAATAATATGAGTCTTATGAGTCGACATAACCTAAGCTCGTCATAGAAACCTAATTATTTTGGCTCTTCATCACTACTTTCCGATGAAAACCCATTTTATTCGACATAAACGATAATTACACGAAAAGTTTTGTGTCGTTTCTCTCAAACAAAACTTCAAATTATATACAATTTTTGGTTTTAAGAATGTTTTAAATATTTTCTCAGACATTAAAACGGTTTCTCATTTGATTGAAAAGAGATTCAATTGATATCAAGTCGATTAACAGCCGAAAGGATTGAATCAACTGATTATTTAATGAAAACATATTTTCTTTTGCCTCAAATTAAATAATTTTTTGTCTCATTTGTGTTATCTGTTTGTAAAGAAAAACTTAAATTCAAGTTTGAAAACAAGTAGTTATATAGTTATACACAACTAACACAAGCAATAAATTTAAATTAAAGTCCATTAAAGATATTTTGTTTATTTGTTTTTGACAATTCCACAGTTTTTCAGACAATTTGGCAAATTTTTTACTATCATTTGAATCAGAATTAAAATTTATTTCTGATAAATACTCCGATAAACTGTATATGTCTTCGATTGTCTCCAATCCAATGAATTATTCAGATTAAAGCAAATTATTTTAACCAATTAAGCAATAGTCTGACCCTTAAACGACCCATCACATTCTGATTCTCATTATCCCTTCAATTTGATTATAAACTCAATCAGAAACTATTGAAGTGTAGACTCCAAACAATTGATTTTTTTTTGTTTCCGTCTTTTTTTCTATCATTTGACTAATTTGTTGTCGATTTGGTTTAGAATAACATAAGAATCACAAATACTTTTCTCCATAAAATTTGAATAAAATAAGCAAAACCACCAAAAATTATCATAAATTTGAGACAAAATGCATTTTATTGGAAAAAATCAACGCAATAGCAGAATAAAATTGAAGTTTGCTAGATATAGTGATGCACTGTATATACTGGAGATAAGCTTTTAATAAAATAGGAAGTCAGAGGGAAGCCATCACTTTATTAATCATATTTGTCAGATGATTGAGATCTCACTGCTATTGAATTTGAAGCGAATTTCAATTAAATTCAAATAAGACATGAGTTGAGCCGTCAATCAAATTGAGTGTCAATAGAGTCGGACACGTGTTTTGACTCATACCGTATTCAATATGAGTGCAAACAAGTTTTGCAAATAATAGTGGATATCATATAATAGTTATGTCGTCCAATGGTGTCAACTATGAAATTAAAAAATCCTGAATCTATAGCTTTGCTTTTATGACTGCTCCAAATGGCTGGGCTTTCCATACATTAGGAGTAAAATATTGGATCAATTTTTGTACAAACAATGAGTTAGCGGTTATAAAATGAAAAGAAGCGCCGCTTAATACTACAATATATAATACTGCACAACCATAATATGCACAGCCATAATAATATTAGATATTAGTTTTACAATCGTAGGGAATGGAATAGCACAGACATAGCACAGATATAGCACAGCATAACATAATATTATGTAAAAATTAATGCTATGAACGGCTAATGGAAAGCAAACCAATAATATATTACGGGTTATACTAAATGTATACCAAAATAGAGAAGAAAATAGAATTTGATATTAGATTGGCTTATATTATATGACTATAAATCAGTTAATATATAATATGTTTAGACCCATGAGGTATATGAGGGTATAATACTGTATAACATAAGCTTAGAGTTATGTCTAAAATCTTCTTTATATTGAAAACAGTGTATAATATATATAATTCCAGAAATGTTTTTAAAGTTGTGCTGATTCTGGAAATCTGGATTTGAAAATGTTGTGAAAAATCGGTTTTCTTTTGGTTTTGCCTACTTTTCTCTCGAAAACACAGCCACTAAAAAAGATTGTATGCTGTGCTCCCCTTCGAGCTTTATATTTGTTGGTTTGGAGGCAATCTTTTAACGACTCTGTCTTTGAGGACAAAGAACTCCAATAAAATTAAAGAAATATGGTTTCAATTCAAACATAATTATAAAAAAACGTACGAAAAAAAATTAATGAGAATTAAAGCTATTCTGGAATCGCTTTAATTACGTCGAGAGATAACAAGTTGTGATTTTGAGCTCTGATATCAAAGTTGTTTAATTGACAGTTCATTTTGATATATGGTTTTTGATGTCAATATTAATTAGGAGTAAATTTGATTGTTTTGATTTGTGCGGACATCAAATCAGAGTTAGAATAAGGGATGAGTGCGACTAAAGCGGCCAACAAATGGACAAAATCAAGTTTGTAACCATAGGAACGGGTGCGCTGTCTCTTACTGACGATGTGAGACGAATAACCAAAAAGCAAAACAAGAATAACGATAACACAGAATAGAGTCCAAGACTTGACTATACATACAAATAATGATCAATAAAAACAGATTATATCAAAACATTGCGCATAAAACGGTTCGGCAAAACTAGAGGTCAACCGTTTTGCGGCTCATCAACCCTTCAGAGAGCATGAAAATTGAACTCAACAGACATAGCACTGGCCATCCAAAGGCACAACAGCCCAAAAGACCCTCAGTTATCCCTAAACACACATATATCCAAAGAGACGGCAAAAAATATTAATTAAATATTGAATAAAAACATAAATTAATGAATGGAATCACGAACTTCTAATTTCTGTAAATGTTCATGTTTAATTCATGGCCACTTTTGATATATTCTCTTTTAAAATTAGCTTTTTATTTATTAAGTACCATGGTACTTATTTAATATGTGAACTTAAAATGAAATAATGAATTTTTGTGAGAAAATATGTGTTACTCAACAAAAAAGCACTTAAAATATGCTTTTTTTTTGCTTTCACTCAGAAATTTTGTTACTCTTATTCGTCGGCTTCTCTTCAAATACGAATTTTTCAGTTTTTAAGATATATTTTGATAAAAAAAAATTAGTTGTTTTTTATTTATGGTCGGAAGGAAGGGATGAAAAATAAATTCACATATTTTTAAATAAAAGGCTCGAAATGTTTGAATACATAAATTGTGAAAAATGATTATTGCGTTCATTTTAGCGAATATTTTATTAATTCGGCGGAAAATAAGCAAAAGTGATGTAATCATAATTTAGTGAACATTGAATGCAGTGAACAAAACAGAGACACATATAATAAGCTCCGGAATGTATGTACAGAATTGAAGAGACAGTGCAAACATAATTTGGTGATTGCCTGCCATATATGCCATACATTTACTGATATACAAACTCTGAAGCGTTTATTTTAGTATATTTTTAGAGGGGAAGGGAGAGAGAGAACGCCAAATGACAATGACTGGCACTGGTAGTAGTGGTACTGGTCCTAGGCATATGTTTATATAAGAGTATTACTTAGACCGTAATGGAAGCACTGGTCAACGATGGCAGTGCTCACGGATGACATACTGTTATTAATCCAGTTATAGGTGCATTAGACAAACGCATACTGTGCCCACACAGGCTTACAATATGTGTTTTTGCAGAACACAGACACCACTATTGAAGAGTGAAGTGATTTTGCACTCAAACACATACATTACATAAGTTTTGCTCCGTTTTTAGGGCATTAATGAAGAGTCCGGACAGAAATGAATGGTCAGTGCAGTAGACTAGTAGTCAGTGATTGCTTGACTAAAATTAAAGTCACTCAAACGTGAGATGATTGAGACGCTAACAACACAGACAAAGACCGACCAATACTTATATTCTACGGCTATGACTCTGTTGTGCCACTCATGTTATGCTCGCTTTTCTAGTCTATTGTGTCTCCATTTGATTCCACTATAGAAGAGATGCACTCATAAGGAATGGTTAACTTTAGTGTTAAGCTCTCGCTCTCTCTCTCTCTCTCTCTCTCTCTCCATCAATAAGGAGAGCTAAACGAGCGCTTGTGAACAGAATAAACTAAATTCGTATTATTTGTTTGGTCTTTATTGCAATCCATTGTCGTTGACATTAGTTGTGTTGTAAAAGACATTGTTGTTTATCGACTAATTTCTCTTATTTTTATTCTTCAATTGAAATGACATTCAATACATTCATTATATAAAACAAAATTGGAGTCAATCCGATGTGTGTTCTGAGTTTCGTCACTGCATTGGATGAGAATGAGTGCACTACTGGTCCGGATATATGCTTGCATTGCTTTTTTAACTTTTACTCTCCACTTGAAATACCTTAGAAGTATGAGCTGTAGATGTCTTTCCGCATCACCACATCATCACTACTTTTGTAAAGTCGTTCGTCTTTTTTCAGAAGTCAGTCACAACTGGAGGTAATGGTAGTCACCGACCAAAGTATTACCAAAATTACAGAATTACAACATTATAGACATTGATGTGAATTGCAATCAACTATTGATAGTTTAGATCTCTTTCAAGGTATGCCTCACTCTTAATATGTGCCCGACTTGTGACTACTTTCCCCCTCTTATTGAATGAATGAATGAATTGATAGAAAGTAATGCTATATAAGAGTCACAATAAGAGGGCAATGAAGTGGGCGAACACTCGAGCTCTTCAAATGTTTCACAGCTTTGATTCTCAGATAGATATGACTCTGTGCTTATTCTGTGCTCATTCTGTGCTCAACATTTTTTTGTTTTTGCTCAACGAGGGCTCACACTATGCAGTGGCGGCTCTAATATTGCTTTACTTCACGGCTTATAATTATATTGAGCGACAAAAAGGCCATTTTGTTTCCTGTGCTCAGACAATCAAAGGAGGTGTCGCACAGGTAATGCTGATGAGAGCCACCTCCACACCCAATCCCTATTAATCTTTGAATAAGTTATTACTATTGAATTGATATGAAAATCAAGTGAATGAGTCTATGGTTATTGGATTTTGCGATTCGGGTGGTCTCACATCTGACAAAAAATTAGTCATTCTTTCAATAGAGAAGAGGAGAGCACTGAACACAAGTGAAGGCAAAACACAAAAAATCGATGCTTTGGTTTAGTATTAAAAATTTAATGACGACACGCATTAATGAATGAATCGATGGATAACTCCTATCAAACAAAATAAATTTAAAATTTTTCAATTTAGAACTACTGCCCCTACAACTCTCCCCACCCCATATTTCGTTTTTTGAGATGTGCTGCCAGTGCTATGAGCGCCGATATAAGCTCTCGTGATCGAGATTTTCATCAGGTAGCATTTCATGTCAGAAAGACTTGAAGTGCAGGTAAACTCCCGCCCACCGCAAAGCACAGCACAAATGAGTTATGATTATGATTGGTGAGCCTGTCATAAACGGACAGCACAGGAATTGCTTATTGGCTCAGCCGAGCATTCATTTGAATTATTGCTTTTTGTTATGCATCACTGCTTCTGATAGGATCGCCAAAAAATGAGTGCTGGGAGTGGTGGACCTGAGCTCAGCGAACAGTCAACACAACTCGAGTCCAAAAAATGCCGGAGAAGTGCAACAAGTCTTACGATTCTGAGAAAATCTAGTGATCGGAGTATTGGTTTGCTTTGAATTGCGGATTGACTTTGAAAACAAGTGGACCCATAATAGCCATTATAGCCATTGGCCTCAAATTGGGCCCAAATCTTGATATTCTGGTTTACAGTTGTTTTCAAATGCTTTTCAAAGTCAATCTGCAATTCAAAGCAAACCAATACTCCGATCACTAGATTTTCTAAGAATCGTAAGTAAACTGTTGCTCTTCTCTGGCATTTTTTGGACACAGGGCTCACAATGTATTGTAATATATTTGGACATCTGCTTTAAACTCTACTTCACTTTATTTAAAGCAATGGAACGTCTAATGGAAAGTGAACTATAGCCTCATTTTAAATAGAGAGCTGCTGAAGGCTGTTCCCATTGGTTGTGGTTGTGGTCACTTTCAACAATTTTAATTAAAGTTTTAGAGACAAAGGTATGTATTGGAACACACTTTGGTCCTAGCTCACTTTAAATAGTAAGCAAAAATTAAAATGAAGCAGAAGTCGAAACATGGTATAACCTGGATATGACCTGCACCGCAAACTTGAGAACACCCTGTAGTGAATCCAAGAGCTCTTAAGAGTCAACGAATCACAGATGGATTGAATAGCAATGGATAGGCTATGGATAGCCCTACAAAAGAAATGGAATATACAAAAAATAGTGAGCTTTTAAGCTAAGGTGGACCGACTGCCAGAGGCGCCACATTTTTCTTCACTAAAGAACTCGAATATGAAACTACTTTCAAATCATTTCACAAAAAATTGATTCTTTGATTTAAATGAGAAAATAAGCGAACATTTATTGGATTTGCATTTGTTTTAAAAGTTATGAAAGAAAAACACATCAAAAACAACATTCGTTTTAATTTAGAGAACAGACGAGGAATTACTTCTGAGGTATAACTAAAAAAACATAAATCGAATTAATTGTTATCTTTGTTGAGATCAGAGCCTGGAATACACACACCGGTGGTCGGGATATGAGAGCTGAACAAAAATCAATGTATGGCTTACATCGACATTAGCGGCCATTTAACAGACATTTAAGTCGTTGTTTTGCATGCGATCCTCAAATGAGAAATAAAAAGCAGTGAAGAACTGAAGTGACGATAAGAGGTTAAGTTATGCCACCAAAAAGTCATTTAATAATCATAACCCATACTGAGCACAGGTATGAGTGGTAGAGAGCACAGGGCTCACAATAACTAACCTGCACGCAAACTTAGTGCCAAATAAATTACTAAAATGAATTTTGGGAGGGATCTGACAAACCGAGAATTCCTCCCCAAACAATTGCACGACCGGTCAGAATACAAGTCATAATTCATTTTCCTTTCATATATTATAAACGTTTTAAAAATTATTTTATTTTCACAGAAAAACATTTTTCTTTCAAAAAACATTTCATTTGTTAATAACTCGAAAGCAATTTTCTCTCATTTGATCGGAACGTCTCTCAGACTAAGAATAATGGCGTTTTTGTGCAGTTGTGTGCTTTGGTGTGCGGTTGGGTGTACTCTAAGATACGTTGCCTTCTAATGAAATAAACTTTATTTTATTCATGAGAAACAACAACATTAGACACAGAAAAGAGAAGAAAAAATTTAATTTTTCTGATATTATGGCGAATGACTGAATAATTCGACGAATTTTAATGATATGTGTTTTGAAATTTTAAATAAAAAAAATAGGAAAAACTTTTTTGTGAATTTTTGTTCATTATTTGAACAAATAATGATTGGTTTGTCTCTCAGGCGACATATCTTTGACTAAAAAACAATGAGTAAAACAATTGCTTAGAATTAGTGAATGAAAAGTAGACAAAATCGAGACCAAAGCTTCTGTTTTATAAGAAGAAGCTTTGATTTTGAGTTTAATTACATTATTATAACAATCATTAGAATTATTAAATGACAAATAATAACAATAAATCGCAATATTGTCTGACATAAAGTGTCATACAATTGATATCAAACGATGCAAAACATTTTTCACTTTATTATGAGAGGAGTGGATCAGATCGGAGAACATGATCTGCTCCGTTGGACAACCAGTTGTTCGCTTATCACCAGAAAAATGAATCAAAAATGATTTTTGACTCCCATTTAATTCGACTCAAATTACATATCATTGCCTCACAGTATTCACACTCACTCTCAGACAGCGATGTCTTTCCCTCTCATATCAAATAAAAAGTTACTACAAATAGTAAAATAAAAAAATTGTGTTTATCTGTAACTTATGTGAGAAATGTAATGTAAATGTTATTATATGACAAAAGACTTGAAGGTGTGACCAGTTTTTTGGTTTATAAGTTTTCATTATTTTGAGAAAAATCCATAAAAAAGCAAAAAATGTGAAAAAACTTTTGGATTGTATTACAAACAAAATGAATGGAAAAATGTTCGACAAAATGATATGGATGTGAAAAAACTGGTAAAGTGGAGGGTCTTCAGGTCTAACCAAAAATCGTCAGACAATTACGCTTGAGTTGTGGATGTGCTCTACCTGTGAGTGCGATCTAAGCGAACAATTTTTTCAATTTTATTTCGTATACATATCTTATGTTTTGGTCTATTTTGGACTTCAATCTCAAGAATGTGTGAAATTTTAACAAAAACAGTAGAAAAAAGTCAAAAATGAAAACGATTTTATGTCGCACTTGACTTAACATTTATGCGGTCCTCAAAAGAATTTCCTGTTTTTGGCGATACATTACATTTCACCGCAAATTATTCTTTTGTTATCTTTTTTTTATTCAATACTTAGGGCTATACTATACCGCACAGCACTCGTCGATCGTAATAACAATTATGATTTCATTCTTTTCTATGTTTTGTTATATATAAAAACTATCATGATTCAATTCAATTTTCCAAAAATAAATCCAAATTAAATAAAACTGTATTTCAAATAAAAAAAATCGCATAAAAAGCAGAATTTAGAGGAAAAGAGACGACAAAAGAATTGTTTGACATTTGAATGAAACCCAAAGTATTGTTGATATTGAGGACAGTTTTATGATTAGAGAGACATTGAGACACAAATACAATGTTGAGTGAAGTCTTGGCTCGTCTTCACCAGAGACTAGAAGTCATTGATGTCATCAATCTCTGTCATCTTTCGATGGCTTTTAAGACATGTTTTGTTTGACATCAATCAAAGAATGGCTTAAAAATTGGTTTCAATTCATTCACAAGAAATGATTCGAAACGAAATATTTTTGACTCAAAAACTTAATTTCAGTAAAAACTAGTAATAAATAGTAATTATTATTTATGGAGTGAGTAATGATTCAATTTAATTAAAATTAAGAAATAATTTCAGTATTACTTCTAATTAAAACATTTAAATGACTTTTATATTGCGTTTAATTTCAATTTCGTGAATAATATGACATTAAATATTTTAATCGCAAAAAATGACTTTCAAAGTCATTCTGAATAATAAATGAGTGGAGACTTTCAAAATCAAAACACAGGTTCACAGGCAGTGCACTACTCGTCAGATTAAAAGACAAAATTAAAAAATAAGATCAAATTAAATGTAATGACGACTTGAATGACATCAAAATATAAGCTCCTAAACGGTGGACGGCTATAAAGAAGTGCTTTTCTTATTGTGAAGACAGACTAAAATAAGTGAATATTATTAATAATTGCCATTTGAGTGGGATTTCAATTCAATCTACTCATAAATTTACACAAAAAACTAACCAAAAAATTCCAGTGGTTTTTGATGGGTGGAGAGGATAGGCATTTACAGAGAGATGGATAGACAGATAGGCTGAGCGCACAAAAAGCAGAAAATGAGATGAAAGAAAACTGGAAAAAATGGTTTATTAAAAATTCAGATCCACACAAATCGAGACATTTGTCACATTGAGTTGAGTTGAGTTTAGAGGCAGTGCTCTCATACCCAACAAAAGTTGCGATGATTTAATGTGCACTTTGGCTCCGACTCATTCTCGCACTACTCTCTCGCATTGAACCGCACTTTTCTCAAAAAAGTCGCTCTGCAGTGAAGGGCAGGCGATCAACATTTTTCGCCCTTACTTTGGTTTAAAGGCACAAAACTTTATTAGTTGTGTGCCTTCTTCTGCTAAAATGGCTGCCAGTTCTGCCACTTCTACCACAAACCCATTTGTCTTCTCTTTCTTCTTAAGAAAAATATTCAGAAGAGAAAGAAAGAAAAAAAATTATATCTGAGTTATCCATATATATAACAGCAGCGAATCAGCGAAAAAACAGCACTTTAGCCAATAATAAATATGATGGGTATCTCTTTTGCTGATTAGAAATTCTCTCTCTCTCTCTCTCTCTCTCTCTCTCTCTCTCTCCCCTTCACTCTCCAGAAGTGGGTTTTTGGTTGTGGTTTGGGTTCGCTTTTAATATAAGTTATGCATAACTTTAAAAGAAAAAACTTTTAAAATGTTTTGAAGCCTTGCTTTAAATCATCGACGAAGTGCTGTGCGATGTCTGATCAAGTTTAATTACCTCCTCTCCATCTCCGCACCCAATTATAAAAATGTATGTATAATAAGAGCCATGATTTCTAATTTTGAAATTATTTTAAAAACAATTTCGACGCTTCGTATGAATTAGAGAACAAGAGTTGGGGAATGGCATAAATGGCAAAAACAGAACACGTTTTGGTTCGGAGGGCACACAACACACAGGGCTATAAAGAGTGGGTCCAAAATCGCAGAATTGATTACATTAAAAGCAATCATACATTCAATTAACGAAATGGTGTTGACCTGGAATTATGGTCGCACTCATCACTACAAATGTTATTGATATTAGTTATGATTTTATCTCTTATTTCAATACATTTTTTAGAGTTAGTGTTAATGTTGTGTTGTATTCAATACTAAATTATTATTAATAGACGTTTCACTACACTTGAATCGTACGAAAAATAAATATTAATATTTATGTTAAGCTTTTATGCTTATTATGTAAACACAATATGACATAAGTACTGAGCAGCACATCTCATAGGACTTACCGCCCGTTCTATTCAGCTATACCTTCAATTTATACATGACTTATGTGTTTGTCTTTTCGATATAGAAGATGGTGTTATGAACAGTGTTATTATGTTTGAATGTTTTCCATAAAAAAATTGTTTGGTTTTTGCGAACATCAAAGAAATTTTTCCAAACAAATATCACTGAATTACAGAACAGAGAAGACATCACTTAATTATTATTATCATTATTTGAAAAAAGAAAACTTGAACTCAAAGAATTGGATCGAAGAGGCTGACCCATTATTGTGTGTGTGTGTGTGTGTGTGTGTGTGTGTGTGTGTGTGAGAGAGAGAGAGAGAGAGAGAGAGAGAGAGAGAGAAATACAAACATTTGTTGGAAAAGCATATAATATAAGCAATTTTCTATTTGCTTCTAAACTCTTAATAAATTCAATTTTATGTATTCTTGAAGTGATTTTTTCATAGAAAAATATTCCTTTTAAAAAATAAATAAGATTTATTTTATGAATAACTGAATGCTTTTCAGTCAAATTGAATTTAAGTTTTTCTTCGTTTTTATTTTGAGAAAAATATATGAAAAGCTGGAGTAAAAAATTGTGTTTTTTTATTCTATAGATTTATAGAATATTTGTGTCGTTTTTTGGTTGTTTGCACTAAAAATGCGAATATTTTTGTTAAAAATATGCGAAAGAGTCGATCCTTTGAACGTTAATTAATTTTGAAATGAAATGAGAAATGAATGAATGAATTCACTGATGAAAAGAATTCTGTTTCACAAGTTCTGCGAAAACAGACATTAAAATAATATTACAAACCATTACTGAAAGACATTAAATGCAAGTTTAAAATAATATGAAAACATGTGTATGAAAACAATTTAAAACAATTAAATTGATTAAAATCAAATAATTATAGACTCAAAGCAATGGAGAGAAAACTGCTTTTTCCACAAAAGTTATGGAGAACTGAATTACAGCCACAGATATGTGTGTAATGAAGAGCGACCTCTTGGGCTCGACTTCACTATCGAAATGCATTTTGGGTTTACTTTAATTTGAAAAAGCATTTCACTATCGCTATAAATAATGAAATAAATGTTCAGCAAATATTAGGATTCAATGAACATCGAGTCAAACTTTTTTCAATTAAAGACATAAATCTATTTTTAGATAATTTTGTTTTTACTTCACTTTAATTCAATTACTAATTCTTTTTCTCACAAAAATATTTTAGTTTTCTTTCAAATTTAAAACCAATTGATTTCAAGCCTTTGTTTGAAAAAATATTTTCTTAGTTTTTGGCAAACAATTCAATTGATTTGATATATTATCCAATGAATTGATATATCAATGGTATGGCATAAAGTGGATGTGTGTTGGCTCAGCTCAGACCACACATCTTGTTTCCACTCATTATGACAGCAGCAAAAAGCCTGGACCTAAGCCTGAGCTTCACTTCACTAATGAATTGTTTGTAACAGATCTTCATCACTATATATACAACTATAAGGAGATGGACAGACACTCCAATCATGGCTCCCATGCAATGGCCATAAGTGTTATCAAAACAATTCTAAACGCCTTACACTCTGTCTATCATTTCTTTGACTTCCAGTTCTTTTTATCTCTCAATTGGAAGGCATTCCATCAAAAATAGATCCGACAAATAATTATTTTCAATTAAAAATTTAGATTAAAGTTCTGAGAATTTATTATCAATTTTTTAAAATTTTAAAATATGTATAAAAATATAAAATATTCGAACGATGTTTTGACTTTTGATTTGATTCAAAAAAAATTTATGATATAATAAATGATATATATTTGAGGGTCGATATGAGGCTTGATATGAGAGTTGAGGCCAATTGCTATCAAATCGACAAAAAGCTTTTCGTTGTCTTTCGTCCACTTTCTCTCTCTTTCTCTAAGCGTTTATTACATATACAG
>JAQGCQ010000324.1:0-15968 GCA_034699945.1 Chamobates pusillus
AGTTTTCTTTAATAATTCTGGGTACAGTTCCTTAGGTACCCGCTTAAAGACCCTAGGTCACGTGTTCCCCCTGCACATGTTAGAAGTTGATCTTGATCTTTAATATTTATCATACGCCCTGGAAAGTAAATTGTTATTATTTTTTTTTAGAATTTTGATTTAATATGAAATATACCTCCTTGATCAGCTTTTCCAACTGACCTGGAGCGAGACCAAATTTCTCAGCAATGATCCTGGTGTTTTTCACTTGACCTGTGCTCATTACTTTTGCTGTTGCGATAAGAATTCCTTCGTCAGTCAATTCAAATGTAACCTCAATTTTTTGAACGCCCGCTTTATCTGCCGGAACATCTTTGACAGTGAATTTACCAAGTAGATTGTTGTCCTTGATCAATTCGTTTTCCCCTTCATAGATGTCCATTCTCACTTCAGTTTGATTGTCCTTTATTGTGACTATGTTCTTGGTAAGTTTTGCAGGAATTTTCGTATTCTTTGGTATTATTTGAAGGAAACGGTCGTCCTTTACTTCAATGCCAAGTGAATGAGGGTTGACATCTGATAGTTTAAAATTACCAAGGGGAACCGATTGTTTTTCATTGAGCATTGCAGCATGAATGGCGGCCCCCACTGCGACCGCTTCGTCCGGATTTATAGTGTGGTTGAGTGGACGGCCACCGAATAAATCTGTGAGACCTTGCTGTATTTTGGGTATACGAGTACTGCCACCGACTAACACAATGTCGTCGATATCAGTGGTGGTCAGATCAGCCTCTTTGAGTGTCTTAACTACTAAATCCATAGACCTTTTAATGAGTGCTTTATTGATGTCCTCAAAGATATCTCGGGTCAGCACAACATCCATGTCATGCGAATCATAAAAGTGACGTAAATTGATCTTGGTTTTCTTTACTGCTGACAATTTAATCTTGCACCTTTCAGCATGCAGGCGGAGACGACAGACGGCTTTCTCTCCCTCATCCCCCTCCACTTTAATCCCGAAATTTCGACTGAATTCTTCCAAACAGTAATTAATAATATTAGTGTCGAAGTCGTCTCCACCCAAATGGTTGTCTCCGCCCACAGACTTCACATCGACCTCACCTTCACTTATAGTAAGTATGGCCACATCAAAGGTTCCGCCACCGAAGTCATAGATCAGAACATTTCTAAGCGAGAGATATGTTTTTGATTTTTATTAATCAGAAATATTTTTATAAAACCAATTTTCACCTTGGTTTCGTGTCTATAGTCCAGTTCAATCTATATGCGATGGCAGCGGCTGTCGGCTCATTAATGATTCGCATCACTTCTAATCCAGCAATTTTTGCCGAATCTTTAGTCGCCTCTTTTTGAGCATCACTAAAATAAGCAGGAACAGTTATGACAGCCTTGGTCACTTCACAACCCAAGTGTCTTTCAGAAATTTCTTTCATTTTCTTCAATACTTTAGCAGATATTTGTTCTGGGTAATAATCCTTTTCTTCTTCATCCACTTTGATCTTTATTTTTGGGTTATTGTTTCCGTCGTCGAAGACGTCATATGACCAGAGCTTAAGACTCCTCTGAACCGTTTCATCAGTAAATCTGCGGCCAATCAGTCTCTTCGCTGACATTATGGTATTCTGGGGATAGACGTATATTTCCTCTTTTGCCACATCACCGATGACTTCTTCATCGTCTCTGATTGAGACAACACTGGCTGTGGTGTAACGTCCCAACTCATTGGGAACTATAACACAATTAAACTTATTCTGTGCGGTGGGCCTAAAGTAAGAGACACAGGAGTTGGTGGTTCCCAAGTCTATACCAATTGCGTGAGTCTTCTTCGGTCGGTACAGACTATTATTTTCAACTACTTTATCGAAAACCACCTTGATACACTGGCGTAGAGTTTGCGCATATGTGTGATCGCTCAACATTTGGAACTCATTCCTAAACTTTTTGATTGTATTTTCACTTATCTTTTCTTTGAATTCCTCCAGTTTTTCGTCCTCAACGAACAGCTTTCCTCTGATCATAACCTCCATTTCATCTTGATAATATTTGGAGGCTTTGAGTTTGAGAACATCTATCATGGACATTCTCTGTTTGTTAGTGAAAACAGGACTATTTAATTTTTTATCCAGGAATATTATATTTCAATTTCTCTATTAATCAACTGAACCACTATTTATAGTTGAATGTATTTCATCCATTTCAATTTCCATGGTGATTGTAATAGTTGATAGTTGAAAGTCTTCATTAGATAAACCAATAAGAAATCATTTAATAAACAATATTAGAGTTGTTTTTTTAGGATTTATAACATTTTGTTGGACTTTAAGCCAATGATTGCATACAATTGATAACTATGGTATTTGTGTAATCAACGCATAAAAAATATCTTGAAAAGTCTTATTATCATTTATTCCATGGGTCATCAAGCTCTTTCGGTCTAGGGAGGGGTCTAGGGTGGGGTAAAATGGCGGCCAAGATGGCGGACAAGATGGCGGCCTCCATAGACGTAATGTTAAAAAAAATTTAAGCCAGATGGGGGCTATACCTTTAATGTTGAAATTTTTCAAAATCCTAGGGGGGGTATTTGGAAAATTTCCAATTCTAGGGGGTGGTTTTGAGGCTGGACCCCCCAGTGATGACCCATGATTTATTCATAAAATAATTTGAAATTAAAATAGTTCCAAAAAATTGATTATTTATAAAAATTATAATTTCAATATTCAGTAAAAAAAAATTTAATCGAAAAATTTAAACAATTTGTTTCACACATAATAAATAGGAATCACTAAGGTCAGCGGGCTCAGGAGGCTATACAGATCTTTACAAATTAAAATTCAAGCTTGTTGGATTAAATCAAAAATTTATTCAATTAAAAAAGATTTAAAATATAATTTAACAAAAATATAATTTCAATTATTGAAAGATGATCTTGATCTTTAATATTGATTACACACCCTGGAAAGTAAAATGTTTTAATTTTTTAGACCTTTTATATTGAAAATATACCTCCTTAATCAGCTCTTCCAACTGATCTGGGGAGATCCCACTTTTCACAGCAATAATCGTGGTGTTTTTCACTTGACCAGTACTGATCACCTTGGCAGTTGCAATAAGAATTCCTTCATCAGTCAACTCAAATGTAATATCGATTTTCTGTGCGCCCGCTTTATCTGCGGGAACATCTTTGATAGTGAATTTGCCAAGGAGATTGTTGTCCTTGACAAATTCATTTTCGCCTTCATAAATGTCCATGGTCACTTCGGTTTGATTGTCATTGACTGTTATACGACGCTCTGTTATTTTCACCGGAATTTTCGTATTCTTTGGTATTATTGGGAAAAATCGCTCGTCTTTTGCGTATATTCCGAGTGAATGAGGGTTGACATCTGATAGTTTAAAGTTAGCAAGAGGGACCGATTGTTCTTCATTGAGCATTGCTGCGTTTATGGCGGCTCCCACTGCAACCGCTTCGTCCGGATTTACTGAATGATTGAGTGGACGGCCACCGAATACTTCTGAAAGGCGTTCCTTTATTTTAGGTATTCGTGTACTGCCACCAACGAGAACAATGTCATCTATGTCATTTGTACTGAGCTTAGACTCAGTCAGGGTTTTCAAAACTAAATCCATAGACCTTTCAATGAGCTCTTTATTGATGTCTTCGAATATATTGCGGGTCAGCACAACTTTGAGGTCTTTTTCATTGTAAAACCCACGCAAATGAATATTTGTCTGCTCTAATGCTGATAGTCTGATCTTGCACCTTTCAGCTTCGAGACGAAGACGGCAGGCAATAGCCTTCTCTGCCTCATCCCCTTCCATTGTTTCATTGTGTTTGCGGTTGAAGTCTTCCAAACAGTATTTAATAATATTAGTGTCGAAGTCATCTCCACCTAAATTGTTGTCTCCGCCCACAGCCTTCACATCAATTTCTCCTTGGCTTATTGTAAGAATTGCCACATCAAAGGTTCCGCCACCGAAGTCATAGATCAGTACATTCCTTATTAAAAATTTAAACAATCATTTTTAAACAACGATGAACAAATTTCATGTTTTACCTCAAATTTGAACCTTCGATCTTCCAATTTAGTCTATAGGCGATGGCAGCGGCTGTCGGCTCATTAATGATTCGCATCACTTCTAATCCAGCAATTTTTGCCGCATCTTTAGTCGCCTTCTTTTGTGCGTCATTGAAATAAGCAGGCACAGTTATAACTGCTTTGGTCACATCACAGCCCAATTTTGTTGCAGAAATATCTTTCATCCGTTTCAATACTTTAGCAGATATTTGTTCTGGGTAATAATGTAAGTCCGTTTCATTTACTTTAATATTTATTTTTGGATTATTGTTTCCGTCGTCGAACACGTCATATGACCAGAGCTTAAGACTCTTCTGAACGGATTCGTCATTAAATCTGCGACCAATCAGTCTCTTCGCAGACATTATTGTGTTTTTGGGATAGATATACGTTTCCTCTTTGGCCACATCACCGATCACTTCTTCGTTGTCTCTGATTGAGACAACACTGGATGTTGTGTTCCCTCCCAACTCATTTGGGACAATAACACAGAAGAATTTATCCTGGGTGCTCGGGCAAAAGTATGAGACACAGGAGTTGGTGGTTCCCAAGTCTATACCAATTGCATGAGTTTTGTTCGGGCGATACATTTCGTTATGAGTTACAACTTTATCGAAAACCAACTTGATACATTCTTGTACTGTTGAGGAATAGGTCTTATCGCTAAGCATTGCGAATTCATTGCGGAACTTTTTATTAAAATTTTCACTGATCTTGGTGTGATTTGTCATCAGTTCTTTCTCTTCGACAAAGAGTTGTTTTTTGGTCTTCTTTTCCATTTCATCTTGATAATATTTTGAGACTTTGAATTGTAAATTCTCAATCATTGGCTTTATATGTCTGGTCTCTATTTCCCATTGTTTAACGATTGAGTTATCGAATTGTTCTCTGATTTTACCTTCCAATTGGTCAAGGTAAGGTTGAACCTCTTCCTCGGCAATATATCCTATTGCAAGGGGTTTGAAAACTTTTTTGAAGTGATTTTGAAATTCTTGATGTTTTTCGTCTAATTCTGACTTAAGTTCAACTGATTTAACGATTGGTTCCATTAGTGTCTGATATTCGAGACAAAAATCATTCACCAGTTTTGTTAACTCATCTTTTTGTTGACTTAATATTAATTCACATTTATCGACAAACAATTGATTTAAAGCCTGATCTCTTTCCATTGAAAAGTTTTCCTTGATCAATTCAAAATCATCATTGAATATTACTTCGAATTCACAATCAATCTTGGCTTTAATCTCTTGGTGCTTTTTGTTTAATGACTGTTTTGAAGGAAAAGGCATCTTTTCGAGTAGTTTATCCAATTCCTGAAACAATTGTAAATTAGGTTTACCTTGTTGGAATTCTACATTCGAACTAGCATACCTTAATATACTTTTCCTTGAGCTTTGTTTGTTCGTCATTATAATATTCAATAAGTTTTAACTTAATCTGTTCCTCGAACCCCTTATAAATTTTAGCAAGTTCTTTTTCAATGTTCTTTTTGAATGAGACCAAGGTGGCGTTTTCAGTAAATCCAATATGATCAACTTCATTGAGCAGTTGCTTGATCACTTTCTCGTGTAATTCAATCAGTTGTGCCTCCCTTTTAATAGACACATTTGCTTCAATGTTTGAATTCATTTGCATTTTGTATTCTTCGCGAATCCGTCGACATTCTTCTCGTAACCCCTCGTCAGTCGACAAACGTTTCATTCGATTCTTGTTTAGAATTTCAGTGAAAATTTCTTCGATTTTATTGTTGAGTTTTGTAGTATAATTTTGCTTGTTGATCTTAAATTGATTCAGAAATTGCTCAAAATTGAGTAAGATGCTCTGTCTGATTATGTCCTCTTTTGAGCGCAAATCTTCTGTTGAATAGAATTCTTTGATCCTGAAATTTGAATCCATCTCCTAAATAAAAATACCATGCTTATAAAACAAATTCATAAAATTATGAAAAACTCACTTTTGAATACTCATGAATGAGCTCGTTAAATTTATTTTCAATTGATTTGATGATATTTTGTTGGGTTTCACTGGATTTTCTCTTCAATTCATCAAATGTTTTAATTATTCTGAGTTTTAGTGTTTGAATGTTTTTCGACAAAATATTTCGAGAGACGGACTCATTCTGTTCTCTAAAGGTATCCAAAATTTGTTTTTCAATAATATTGTGCTCTTCAACCAGGTCTTTTTCTGAAAGAAACATGTCTATTTTATCTGCCATAACATTTATATAGCGGTTATGCTGTGCTTCCACTTTCTCTTCAATTGATCCGATTGTTTGGTTTCTTTTGTGGACAATCCTATGAAATTGTTCATCAATTTTTGAGCTCAGACTTCGTTCATAATCTCTGGGGTCGACACCAAAAATTGACTCGTGTTTAAAAATGAAATTCCGGATAAGTTCTTTTTTGAGCTCTCGATGAGCTTGTTCAAATTCACATTCGTCAGCAAATTGTTCAATTTGTGGTTCCATTTTCTACAAGATTATCGAAAGTTTATGAATGGATTACTTAAAAATTTATACAATGAATGAGTTATCTTGGTTGATTAATTAATAAAATCGGTTCTATGTAAGCTATACCTGAGAATAATAATCGAGAGTTTGTGCTAGGTCGGATTCAAATGATTTTTTGATTTCAGTTTTCCTCGTTTCAAAATCAGCTTTCGATTCTGAAATGAGCCTGTCCATTGATTCATCTAAATTTTGAACAGCTTTTTGCACTTGGAACTGATTGGGTAGATTTAGTTGGTCTTTGAATTCTTTTGTCAATTTGAGCTTGATATCAGCCAACTTGTCATCCAGTTCCTGTTCATTGGTCAATTTTTGAATTGCCTTGTTCAACTTCTTATTTAATTTATCAATAATTACTCTATAGATCTCTTCAATTGAGCTTTGAATGTTCTGGATTGTGCCCTCGACTTCTTCAACAAATTTATCGAATTCTTGGTCTATTTTGTTACTCAACTTCTGTTGGAATTTGAAATATAGGTTTTCGGACGGCTTTCCACTCAAAAATTGATTTTCATAATAATTCATAGCAATTTTCTTCCATGTTTTTTGTCTCTTATCAAGTTCACTTTGATTCAACTCTGATGAAACCTTTTGAAGTTCCTATTAAAATAAGTAATCGTGTTAATTCTAGCTAGTTTCATTTTGTGAACTCACATTCATATATAAATCCAAAGAGTTTTGAAAGACGTTTTGAAATAAATTGATTTTTGAATAAATTATTTTCTTGAAATTCTCGAATGAATTATTGATTTCAGTTTCAAAGCGAATAAAAAATGGCGCCAAAAATTCCTGTGAATTATACAAACATTTTCTGTTAAACTCATCGAGTGATGTGTTCTTGTATTGGATGTGTCTTTTAGTCAGCTCTTCATTTGATTCAATGAAATCAATTATGGTACGATAGGACCTCTTAGGTAAATGAAACCACGCCTTCTAGATGATAGTCCCGCCCCTCCTGAACACATTCATAGTACCCCCACCCCTCCCTCAGTTCCTGAAATATCGAATATTAATTTTTGAAAAATTTATAAATTTTTACTTGCCAGTACTGTACATACTCTACAATTCTGCTTTTGTATGATTCGAAAACATAAGTAGACTAAGTACGGTTTTGGCAAGTACACACCACACTAATTTTTATTATAATTTGTACTTATCTCGAAAATTGATCATATGGAATTGCTTACAAGGTGTTTTTGATCATTTAAATTTGATCACTTGCTTATTAGATATCTTTGATTCGTACTTTCCTGTATCGAATGTTTTACTTGAAGAAGTTTAACATTTTGTGATAAGCCAATACCATACTTACATTTATTACATTTATTGTAACATTGTTAATGTAAATGTAAATGAAATGTAATGTAAATGTAAATCTAACAAATGTAACATTTAATGTAACATTTATTACATTTATAATAATTTCTCACTAGATTATAAATGTTAAACGATTTCATTACTATAAAGTATAAATGAAACATTCGATACAGGAAAGTACGAATCAAATTATAATAAAAATTGGTGTGATGTATACTTGCCAAAACCGTACTTATTCTACTTCTGATTTCAAACCATACAAAAGCAGAATTGTAGAGTATGTACAGTACTGGCAAGTCAAAATTTATAAATTTTTCAAAAATTAATAATCGATATTTCAGGAGCCTTGAGGAGGGTGGGGGTACTTTATATGTGATCAGGAGGGGAGGGGTTATCACCTAGAATGCGTGGTTTCATTTACCTAAGATCACTACTCCTACCAAAAAAAGTTATGACTTTACAGTCTTTTATCAAAATTATCTGTGATAGCAATTAGGCATTAATAGCAAAATAATTTGTGTTCCGGAAAACCATATATAAGTTGAATATTAATTATGAAACTATTGGAAGAATATTAACAGATTTTTTAGAAAAAAAACATTTGAATCTATAAATTAAAGTCTAGTCATCAGAGGATAAGTGAAATAATTTATTTTTATTTTGTGAAACAAATCAACAGAATTAAAGTTCAATCATCTTTTGAATGAGCTTGATAAAATTGTTTAAACCAACGGCGCGAATGAATTATTGTTTCGTCCAATTTAGTGAACGTAGGATTTCTTAAATAACGTTTAGTGTTCCAAATGGGTAGGTCTTGGTCAGCCTATTTTATGAAAAACATTTTAAATAATAATTACCAGGTGTATTTCGGTTAACTGATCAAAAATGTAAAAGTCTATGGTGATTTCTGTTTCAACACTTACCCCGAACATTGCCACTGCCATCACAATTTTAGCCAACAAAAAGCCCCCAATCGTTGGCTCGGAATAAATTTTGTAGTGAATTAGTTGTTTGAATGGACCCACTGTTACAGTAATAACAGAGAGGAAAACATTAAACTGGTTCAATGCGACCCAAAGCATAGCCGGTCCATTTTCTCGAGCCGAATGCTCTATACTTAGATTGATAAAACCAATTCTAACTCGCATGGTCATTTTCAAATGCACTCTATGTGTTACCGATTTATCACAAAAGTTAGCCTCGGTTTGAATTTCAACTTTGAAAAACTTTTGTAAAATCTTTTTCAAATTTTCTGACAAATTCACAGCTAAGTGAACCTCTTGAAAATGAACCAGATCTGCTTCATTTTCGGTGATGTCCTAGAATAGTCAAAAATAATTTTCATTAATATCAGAGAACAGCTATTTATGGTTAGTGCTTAAAAAGGGCTCATTTTTCTCTCATTATTTTAATATTGGAGATTATACCAATTATAAACATTAATTTTACCTGGACATGACCATATACATTCAATGTAGATTTGCCTCTATATTTGAACTGTTGTGTTTGTTCAAATTTGTAAATAAACCAATCTGGTTCCTTTCCTTCTGAATGATGCCAAACCCATATAAAGTCATTGACTTCATCGCACCTCCACTTTCTAATGGATGCCTTCGGTATTGATTTCTCTAATGATTGGTATATCGATTGATGGGTTTATAATAATTATAAATGTCATCAAATTAATCGACAAACCTTCGAGTCCCGGTATAGCTGTACAATCACCTTGGTTGTTAAACTGCCACCCATGGAAATGACATTTCAACATGTCATCCCCCACAACAGTACCGCCGACTCCCAAATTTGCCCCTAAATGAGGACAGTAGGCATCGAAAATATATACTTTGCCAGTTGTTCCTCTGTATATGACGAGATCTCGACCAAGGGCAAAAATAGGTTTGACTTGACCTTTCTTCAAATCATGTGAATCATAGACTGGTAGCCATCCATTCGGATAGATTTGGGGGCATTCCTCAGATCGGCGTCCAATTGCGTCAATGAAAACCTGTTTCTTAACCTTTGAAAAACTGATTTCTTATCATAAATGAATAAAAATCTATTATTACCTTGTTTAACTCATCCTTTGATTGCTTCTTATTATATAAATATAATATGAAAACAATGATTAAAATGAGATAAAAGTTGAGTGAATTTAAATTATCGAAGAGATTATCAATCATTTGGTTTAATTCAGGATTTTATCAAATTTTGTTTTTAAAAATAAAGTATTAAATGACTTAATAATATTTTAATCTAAATTAATCATAAAAGAGCACAGCTTTAAATAAAACAAAATTTCGTAATATTCGAGTCATTACTTGAAATTATTTAATACTTTCTGTTCTTAAAAATTTGTTAAAATTTTGTCGACTTAAACAAAATGATTGATAATTTCTTCATTTGTTTTGATTTCTTTATGTTTATTCTGATTTCAATTTTCGCATTTCTATTATATATCTATAAATCAGGAAAAGATGGAGTCAACAAGGTAATTTTAATAAAAATAAAAACAATTATAATAAATATTTGTATTAAGAGCGCGGAACAGGAAATCATTGAATCGATTGGCCGTCGATCTGATCAATGCCTACAGAATTACCCCAACGGATGGCTACCAGTCTGTGACTCACATGACTTAAAGAAAAGACAGGTTAAACCAATTGTTGCCCTTGGTCGTGATTTGGTTATATATAGAGGAACGTCTGGCAAAGCCTATGTCTTCGATGCCTACTGTCCTCATTTAGGGGCAAATCTAGGGGTCGGCGGTACTGTTGTGGGGGATGACATCAAATGCCATTTCCATGGGTGGCAGTTTAATAACCAAGGTGATTGTACAGCTATACCTGGACTCGAAGGTATGTCCACTATTTAATTAAATAATTCAAAAAAATTTAAAGTGTGCTGAAACCCAGATGTGTTACATTGAAATTTAAGTCAACCAAAATTATGTTAACTTGGTTATTTTTGATTAATTCTTATTAAAATTTTGTCATTAAAGACAAAGCTATACCGAAGGCGACCATAAAAAAGTGGAGATGCGTTGAAGTCAATGACTTTATATATGTGTGGAACAGTTCAGACGAAAAGGAGCCAGATTGGTCTTTATACAAATATCAACAAATTGATAGAATGACTTATCGGGGAAGTTATATCAAGAAACCAGTTCATTGTCACGTCCAGGTATCTTGTTATCAACAATGTAAACACATTTTGACAATTCAAAAATTTGATCTAGGATTTTATCGAAAATGAAGTGGACCTTGTCCATTTCAATACAATTCATTCCACAACAAATCTCCCGAATTGGTTGCAAAAATTTATTGAAATTGAAGTCGAAGTAAATCCTGAAAGTTGTAATAAATCGGTAAATCACCAAGCACATGTACATATTGTGCCCAGGATAAGAATAGGATTTATCAAGTTTTGGTTCAAGACTATGACTCGAGAAAATGGGCCTGCTAATTTGTCAGCATCTCTTCAATTGCAAGGCCTATTCAAAATTAACCTATTCATAAGTTTGGACATAATAACCATGGGTACATTCAAGCAAATACCGGTTTACAAAGTTTATTCCGACCCAACAATTGCCGGATATTTATTCGCCAAAATAGCGATCACATTCTACGCTGTGCTTGTTAGTTTAACATTCTACCAAATTGTTAATTTAATCATAACAATTTTTCTCCCAAATTAGTTTGACCAAGATGTGTGCATTTGGAACAGAAAGTGTTGGCTAAGAAGTCCCGCATTCACTAAATTGGACGATCATATAATACAACAGCGCCGTTGGTATAAACAATTCTATCAAGAACACTCTAAAGTTAAATAATTTTTAAATTCTTTGTGTTTTTTATTGAATAAATAAAATCACTTTTAATTTTGAATAAAACTTAGTTTTGATTTGAAAAAATTATGCTTGGTCATTGTTTTTCATTAACTGTTTGAAATAATTAAGAATGAGATCTCTTTTTGAGAATAACATTGAATTGAGCAGGACCAAAGTCTAAACCAAAACATGGAACGGGGTCTGTCCCGCTATTACTTCCAAGAACTAGGTCATATTCATTTGTCAATTGAAGAAAACTGACTATTATGAGGAAGATATCAGCGAAGGCCAGCTTTTCACCCACACAGACACGACGTCCGATTCCAAATGGAATGAAAGCTTTGGGTCGCGTTATGTACTGTCCGTTCTCTATAAACCTTTGAGGTATGAATTGGTGAGCGTTTGGCCAATGCTTTACATCGTTTAATATCATGTCTTGAAATACGAAAACACCGTTTCCTTTGAGTATCGAATAATTGCCTGAAATATAATCTTATTATTTATCAAATCTAAAAATTATTCAGATAAGAATTAATTACCTATTTTACCATGTTCAATTGCTGTGTGTGGAAGACCAACGGGTAAAATATTCCTAAATCTTAAGGCTTCTGATATAAAAGCCATAACAAAATGGCAGCGATTCCTGTCTTCTTGAATAGGAATTCTGTCTCCGATTTGGTTCTCAATCTCTTGTCTTAACTTTCGTTGAAATTCCGGATAATATGTCATAAAAAGTATAATCCATTGAAGTGTTCCGACTGTAGTTCCAACACCGGCCACAAACAAGTCAAAAATCACCATGGACAGATTATCATCAGTTAGATATTTCAATGACTGTTTGCCTTCTTTGAGCGCCTCCTTCTTAGCAGCGATGAGCGCATCGCAAAAGTCCCGTTCAATAGACTGTTCGTAATCTTTGCAATGATTTTGAAATATATTTTTCGTAAATTCTTTGAAGTCATCAAAAGTTTTTGTTATTTGATTGACTCCTTTCCAATCCCATAATCTGACCAAGGATGAATAGGCCCATAAAAATAACCTTTTGTCTGAATTACTATCAAATAACACTTTGATGATCTTGGAAACTTTATCAACGGCCAAATCGCTTATTATTTGAAATAATAAAGAATAATATTTTTATTATTTAAAATTTTTAGCATGGACATACCTCTGACCAAAAACACTTTCGGCCATAATATTCATAACTAATGATTGGATATAATCACGAGAACTGAATTCCTGATCGACTCCTTCTCTCGAAATAATATCATTGACTGTATGTCTGACGCAATCACTCGTCAAAAGTGAGAGCTTTTCATTTTTCGCGTATTTTCTATGAAATAATATTCATTTATTCAAAAAGTTGCTAGTTTATCAATAACTTACCCAATTGCTGAATAAGTGACCTTCCTCAATTCATGCCATGTTTCTCCAGATGAAAAAGCAACGTCTTGTTGTTTATCATTGCTAAACAGTCTTGCTAATCTCAATAATGATATAATTAATATTCAATTTCAAAATCTTAGTGTTAATTATTTAATATCCAAGGTCATTTGTCAAGGTGATTTACCCCAATTACCTAGTACATATTATGATCGAAAATTTTCAAAATAGGACTGAAGTTTTGATAAATTAAACATTGCAGGTATAGACTGGTATAGACCTCTACAAAAATTTCGAATATTGATGCAAAATACAGTTTTTAACCTACTCTATACCCTTGTGATGCTGTTTACATTAGTTGTCCTTGGTCGAAACAAAGTTTTATAACTTTTTTTATTTAAAGAAATATTTGATAATTACTTAAAAAACTTTGATGTCTTCCCGAAAACCTATTACTAGAAAACACATCCCGTCCTAAATCCAAGTCGCAGATAAAGACAATGGGTTCGGGTCCCAACCATATTGTGAATACTGGCCCATATATCTCTCCCTGTTTTCGGAGCACTTTATCCCAAGTGTCCTTGCTCCGACAAACTAAATACAAGTGTAAATGCAATTTAGTTTGAAATATGACATCAAAACACATTTGACTCAAAACTCACTCAAAATATTTCCTATAATCGGTAATGGAATGGGTCCGGGAGGGAGTGACCACACTCTTTGATAAAATCTGAAAAGATGATAGATTACATAAGAAAAGAATAACCCAAACAAATATGAATTATATTCGAAGACAATCAACAAAATTGTTTGAAAAAACATTTGAATCAATAAATCAAAGTCTAGTCATCAGAGGATACGTTAGACTTAACTAAACATAAAACTGATTAATAATTAATGAAAATTATTCACATAAATGAAGTCAAATGAAATTTTATTTATTTATTAAGTTTTTTATGTTACAGTTTTCTAAATAAATATGGAGCCCTTCCCAACCACTAGTGATATCGGTCACAAATGTGGCTGACCTTAACATTACCGCCAATCAAGTGATTGAGTCGATCGATGAAAATCTTTGTAATTTCCAAACAATTGGTTTCATTGAATAACTCTTCTTTCAATTCAGAGAACTTTAACTCTATTTCATCAATGATTTTAACCGTAGTTTTCATAGACTCCGGTATAGTAGTGATGTTCACTATTGATATGACGGCCACCACATTAAACATGTGATTCAAGTCTTTCGTTTCTCTAAATTCTTTCTCGAATGAGAACAAGTCATTCACATAAATCACATGAAGTGTTGCCATTTTCATGAGCTTTTTCACTCGGGGATCATCCCAGACATGCTCTGGCACAACTATTTGGTCGGCAAATTCAATCATCTGAACAGTGGGGGCCATTCCTATGCTTTTAATTCGTATCTGAAATTATAAATAAAAAGATTATAATCTTGGTCTTCAACTAAAAATATATTTAACCAGTTTTTAAATGAGATTTATTTCGAGAAACATTTCATTTATGTATTTATATATTTTAAGTTGTATTACCTTGTTATATTGCTCAATGCTCTGAAATATATTCTTGTTGTTTATGAATAGAGTCTCCTCGATATTTCCTTCTTTATATTCGGTCCAACCCTTAAGGAAACGCTTCCTTTGAAAGTAATTCATCGATTGATAAATAGGTTCCAAAGATATGAACATTGAAACGACGTAAGGTTTCCAAAGTTGCATGCTCACATAATGTCTTCCTTCAAGCCTCTTAAGTATTTGTCCGAATTCATTCCATAATTGTGAACATTTTTCTTGATTTCGAGCAACTTCTCCATCCTTGCATTCAGTGTGATCGTCCAAGATGAAAAAGTTGACGAAATACTTCACCATTAATTCATATCTTTCAATATTATCACAAAACGGATTCATATAATGAATATTGAGTGATGTATTCTTGATCTTGGCCCATTGTTTGTTCGTCATCGATGAGTATTGGGACAACCATTGAAGCCATTCCTCATTCGCCGGATTAGCGCTTAGAGGGTTCAGTTTCACTGGGAATTGACTTTTTAACACTGGCAGTGGATATATACGTACATTCCCAGTTTTTTTACCAAGAATACCTTCTAAAATATTATATTTTATAATAATATTCAGATTCAGCCGTTGTAAACTTACCAAGCAATGGTCTTTTTGGCAAAACTGATATTATATTGTTTACAATTAAATTAAACTTCTTTAACATTTTGAATAATAAAATTTAAGAATGACTTATGAATGAAACAGTTATTTAATATTTGCTCTTGGTTTGTTTGGACCGCCGACGATCAGTGGATACCAATTTGAAGAAAATATAATTTGATTCAAATATCAATTGAAATATTGGAAGAACTCAACATCTGTTCTCAAAAGTTACTCAATTTCTTTTTAAAAGTTACGAAACATAAGAATTAATTTTTGGAAAATTTTTATTTAAGAACTCCAGTAACTGCTATAAACACCCGGTTTGTAAGATATCGAACCTCTACTCAAAACCCTAACCCTATTGACGGTCCTTCGAGAAGAGTCCAAAACCACGTCCGTCTTACGGAACTTTGACCATAACAACGCTTTCGTTTCATTGAATTGAGCAAGACCAAAACATGGAATATCAAATTAAATTGCAATAATGTTACCCCAAAATATGCCATAAGATAAATAATATGTCCATAACCACACTTGACCAGAAAGGCATTGAAAAAGTTATACACTAAATTATACCTGGGACAATGGGACAACTTATTTAGAACTTTCATATAAATAAGAGTTTAAAAATGATTCAAAATTTATATGCTTTGCATTCGAAGTTTAAACTTTTATCTATT
>JAQGCQ010000325.1:0-15914 GCA_034699945.1 Chamobates pusillus
GAAACTAAAGAGTTCAAAGCAGACCACCCTTTCCTTTATTTCATTAGAGATAAGTCTAATTCAATGATTCTGTTTTCCGGACAAATCAATCAATTTTAAAATGAAATTATTTTTTTTGAATTTTACCTTGTAAAATGTGATTATTCTATTTTCAAATAAAATTTTTAATTTTTTTGTTCATTTCCTAATTAGAGACTTTGATGAATTTGCAAATAAATAACTAAAAATCTGCTAATTCCCTAACTGGGATTCATCTCAATGTAACCTAAAACATGATATTAACCTAGGATACAAATAATTATCTTTGGTGAACTTCCCATTTTGCAAATACCTAAAACTCTATCAGACATATAATCCAATCATAAAATCTTTTGTTAAATATTTCTGAGTTTTTTTAAAAAAAAATATTTTAACCTAAAAATTACACTGTAAGAAATTAGCTTGTTATTCCGGCTTCATTATCTACAACTTTAACCTTGGTAATGAAGTAAATAACCTAAATAATGAAGTGAGTTTGAATGTTATATTTAATGAAAATTTAATGAATGACTTTTCACTTGATTACAGAAACAATTTTTATTTTTTGAAAAATTATGTATCAATCATTCAATTATGTGATCAAAACAACGAATAATTTATATTAAAACAAAAGAGTTGTTCGATGTTTTGATCACATTATTTGCCAGAAATACTGCCAAATAAAAACTTGATTTAGTTAATCGACAATGGTTTTCATCTAGGTATATAATGTATAATTGTATTTTCTATTTGTTTAAATGTTCAGGATTTTATCATAACACTTAAGATCAGGGATCACCACGGTCAGCGAGGCTAAATGAAAACGAAAAAGGGCCGATTTTTGCCAAAATTCCCAGGGATATAGTAGGTGAAATGACTGACAAGTTGGCAGACAAAATCGCCAAAAAATTAAAATGATACAAATCGGTAGAAAATGACCGGAAATTGTCTTTTTAATGATTTTGTGATAATTAAGATCAGGAAACATCACACATGGTATACCCACCTAGGATTTAAAATTTGTCATATACCCCCTAGAATTTTTCAGAGAAATTACATTACAGGTATACTCTGTAGATTTTCGAAAATGAATATCAAATTTTTTTTTCTGTGAGACATTAGTCTTAAACAATTGTAGAAGTCCATAAAATAGTTGCAAGTTTATTCATTTACATAAAGACAGTTATACACTGTGTGCACACATAGACATAACGGGACAGTGTTTTGGCACAGACTGAGCAGTGATATACAGTTTATCAATCATTATTCACATGTATGAGAGCATTACATATACAGCAGTTATAACTAAACTTTAAACTAAACTATACTTCAATTAATGAATGTTCTCATCGTTATATGAACCGGGCATATTTTAGGTGTTACATGATCAAGGATAATTGCTATGAAACATGTAGGTTGCTCACACAATTTTTTGAACCAAGTTTAGACTATTTGGCTCTTAGTTTATAGTCTTCTACTCTTAATTTAGCCTAAATATCTTCAAAATTTGAACGAAAATGCAAACTCAAAACTATCTGTCGGTAAAATTCATATCAGAAAAGAAACTTAACAGTTCACTCAAATTCCAATAATTTCAAAGCCAGAGTAACACCTTATTAATTCTTCAAAGTTCAGGGAAGTTTTATTCAATAAATCTGGATATTGTTGCTGTGGTAGCAGCAGATGTAGCTTGGCACAAATTTTGAAGGTAGATACTCAAAACAAACTTTGACAACTCAGGGACACTTTTAGAACTTTTTTGGTGCATTTTGCACATTTATCAATAAGAATGGTCACTCAAACAATATAGTAGATTATAATAAAGTGTTATTTTAAACCGTAATTGATCATTTTTAATCATTTATAGGCCAAAAACACCAAAAATTTAATATTTTTTTGTTTTTTGAGAGCTTTTTTCAGGTTTTTCTCATTTTCATGAAAAAAATGTCTTTAAATAGTCTAAATCAGGGATCACCATAGTCAGCGAGTCTAGGAGGTCTATAGGAGGGTAAAATAACATATTTTTGGAAATTTTTTAGGTGGTCTAGGGCAGGGTGAAATGGTGAAAAAATGGCGTCAAAATTTAAAAATGCTTTAAATCGATGAAAAAATGACCGGAATCGGAGTTTAAATGATTTTTTGATAATTCAGACTATTTAAAGAAAACATTTAATGACAATAATTAGACAAACTTGATTTTTTTGAAAAGGTACACTAAAAAACTTGAAAAATTTTAATAGTTTTTTGGTTTTTAGGAATATATATGATGAATAAGGTTTAGTTTCAAACCGGTAAAATCAACATATACGACTATATGCACAAAATTCAATTATTGACCTAGTTATTAAGAGAAGAGTATAATCTATTAGCCAAACAGTCTGATCTTAGTTCAAAAAATTGATTTAAACTAAACTCTTAGCAAATAATTTTTTTTCATTTTTTAAATTCTCCAGAGAGGGGTATACCTGTAATTTTGTTTATTTCTCTGAAAAATCCTGGGGGAGGTTTTGGCAAATTCGAAATTACAGGGGTTTTGGGCTAACCCTCTGTGGTGTTTTCTGCTAAAGATATAAATAGAAACTCAAAGACATGAAATAAATGTTATCTAATTTTAAGTCTAATTACAAGATAAAAACCAAGACAACAAAGTATAAAAATCATTTTATTCCTTATAATTTCGTTTGTTTTATTATAAAATTATTTTTCACTACATTGACTTTAGTAAAATGTAGTATATGGTTTTGTCGTTTACCCCACCCACCCGCCAACCACGTTACTAATAAAAGGCACCCCATGTTAAGTCTATGGAGGGGGGTCAATGTTAAGTCTATGGGATAATGTTAAGTCTATGGGAAAATTTTGAAAAAAAATCAGCTTTCTGTTCATATTTCTTTATTAATAACGGCATTTCTGAGCATTCCTTTATTAACAATGAGAAAATATAATTTAAGATATTCAAGAATTCAATTTTATCATCTCTTATAATTTAAACTGGGCAAGATATATTACCTTACTATCTCTTTATTAGTAACGTCAAAATAGAATTCTTTTATTAAGAACGGCATTATAAAATTTAAACTGGGCAAGATATATTACCTTACTATCTCTTTATTAGTAACGTCAAAATAGAATTCTTTTATTAAGAACGGCATTATAAAATTTAAACTGGGCAAGATATATTACTTATAGTCAATGTAGTGAGAATATGGGTTTGGCTCAAACCAGCCTTGTTTTCAAGAAACTCAATATTGAATTAATTGTTTAGTGTTTTATGAATTGGTTTTGTCCAAAAATAATATATTAAATTATTTAATGGTTTAATACATCGATCCAAATTGATATTGAAATAGATATTGAAATTATTAGCCAGTTTGTCAAAAGATCACATAAAATTTGACTGAATCTCCTTAAGTAATTCATTGTAAAGGTTTATTTGACTTTCAGACCTGGCTAATCTAGTAAAAATGGGTTTGAAAGTTATTTTTTGATTTTTGTCACAAATTGTCTATATTTTTGTGAAAATATTGCAGACCCGAAGGATTTACATCTCAAGTGATATTTATTAGGTATGTTGTGCATAAAGTCTTCATTGAAGTCAATATAAAGGGGACGTTAGCCCAGCCGTTACCGCATTATTACGTTTACCAATATCAACATTAATTTTCACTGAAAGAAAAAAATTCGTAGATGACCATCAATTTCATCATTCAACGTATTAAATACAATTTTGTGTTTTTGTCCACTGTATGAAGCCTCAAAAATCAAGGTAGAGGTGTGTGTGAGGTTTTAGGTGTTGGTAGAGTTGTGGGTGATGGTGTGGAGGAGTTGAGGGTGAGAGAGATAGAGAGAGCGAGCGAGAGAGCGAGAGAGAGAGAACGAGAGAGAGAGAGAGAGAGAGAGAGAGAGAGAGCGAGAGAGAGAGAGACGAGTTATCTTGTTCAATTAAAGATAAGTTGATAATTGTTTTTCGAACAAATGATTGAATTTTAAAGTTCTAATTTTGATGCAACTATTCTAAATTGAAATTTATCTTATTACTTCCATTAGATAATTGCTCAGAGTTGACATAGTTATAATCTCATTATTCAAAATGAAAACTCATTGCTCTATCATATTATGATGCATTCAATTTAAATCGAGAGTTAGTTAGATATTTTATTTTTTATGGGTGAAATTTTATAAATACCTTCATTAATTTTATATTTTTATCAAGTAGAACTACTATGATTCTAATTTTATTTTACAAAATGTTCCAATGACCATCGCATACTATTCAAAATCAACTTAAATTCTGGTAATTTTGCAATTTTTCCTCCATATCTATAAATTCTTTCATTAGTAAATAATATATTTGTTAATTGTTTTTGGTGTTTAATTGTGTATAAATTAATGTTTCTGTTTGTTCAATTTTCAAACCCAAATTCTATTTTTGCGTTTATTATAACATGTTTCAAAATGGAGTATTAATTTAGTTCAAATACATAATATCAAACGTTTCTTAGAACTGCAATTCGATTGGTTCCCCTCAAAAGAGCAATGATGAATACCTTTACATTGATTACTTCCCGCTCAAAAAAGCAGTTCTAGAGAATGTTGGATAAGAGATAGGATAAAGTACTACTTGGAGTGTTGGTAACCAATTATATTTGAGAACATTATATTTAAGAACATTATATTTGAGAACATTTTATTTGGTCTTGCTTACAAATGTTTTCGCATTACATACCATACACCCCGTTGAGCACTACTCTTATAATCTTAACAATTATCTTATTGCCTTTTACTTTGAAGTACTTCAGATTAATGCTAACTGTTCAAGCACTGACGCCATTTTTGTTCGAATTTTGTTTATTTTTTAAGCATTAAATAACAGGCTATTATTTGAAAAATGGAAAAAACACTCACTTTTTCAATACATTGACGAAGTAATGTAGTATATGTTTTGTAGATTCAACCCCCACCCACCAACCCAAGTTAATAATAAAAGGAACTCATGTCAAGTCTATGTGAGGGGGTCAAGAAATTCAACTTTCCGTTCATATTTCCTCATAAATAACAGCATATTTTTTGATTCCTTTATTAACAACTGCTTAATATAATTCAAGATATTCAAGAAATTATTTTCTATCAATGTTTTTATTATTCACGTCAAATTCGAATTCTTCTATTAAGAACGGCGTTTTAAAATTCAATTTGAGCAAGATTTATATTACTTTTAGTCAATGTAGTGAGAATATTTGTTTGGCTCAAACCAGTCTTGTTTATGATCAGCTATGAGATTAAATGTTGAATTCAATCCATTTTTTTAATGGAAATTTAATATTTATCAATAATTTCAATGATAAATGAAAAATAAATCTAACAACGAATCCTTTTGTCTTTTGTTCGCGAATAACCATGCAATATTAAATATAATAATTTATCTGGCGGATTTGCATTGGAAAGAAGACAGAAATTCTGCTGATGGGCGCCCATATTGAAGGTTATAACTGGAAACTCTTCATATCCTTATAATAGAAGAACTGCTTTTGATTGAAGCTAACGCTTTGTGTGTTCGAGCACTGCTTTGCTCTCTATTTTAGTGCTAAGACTCAAGTGTTATTTCGTTTATACTAAATATTTGCGTACAAATGATGAATAAATCCCCCAATTTAGGCGCACATCAGCACAATTTTTCGGTTCTTTTTGATGCAAATCAGCAAGATTCATTTTGATCTTCAATATTACATGGTTATTCCCGAACAAAAGACAAAAGAATCAGTTTTAAGCAAAACAATTCAAGAATATTTTATTTAATATATTTGATAGCCGGAATGAATAATTTTGAGATTATTGAGGAAATTGGTGTGGGTGGTTATGGAAGAGTCAACAAAGTTAGATGTAAGAAATCATCAAGATTATTTGCTATGAAAATAGTGCAACTCAAAGGTAATGGAATTTTTATTCATCATTTTGTCAAAATTAATGAAATAATTTTTAAATTAGGAAATATTTTTGAAACCCAAATCCAAGAGGAAATCAAAAAATTTTCTCAACTAAACAATGATTATATCATTAAATACCACAATTTATTTCCTCAAGCAGAAATTATCAATAATAAATTGGAAACAATCGCATACGTACAGATGGAATTGTCATTGAAAAATTTGGAATCAATAGTTAAGATAATTAACAATCATATCGACGAAAGATACAAAATTTTAAAACATTTCATCAGAACCGAATTATTTGTCGAAATTATCGAGAGTCTCAATTATCTTCATTCAAAGAATATAATTCACAGAAACATAAAACTCACAAATATTTTGTTCTGTGATGGGGAGAATGGGAGATTCTTGAAATTAACTGATATAGCGTTTTCAGAAATGCATGATAAAATTGAAATGACTAGAGACACTATGCAATTTTTGTCTCCAGAGGTTTGTGGAGATGGTCTATTAGTTCCGACAACCGGCAAAACTCATGATCTCAAAGAAGATGTTTATAGCGTTGGAGTCATCGGAACAAAATTATTTGATTTTAATTACCCTATTAAGAAAATAAGAACAACGAAAGATTTGTGAGTCATTTTGCATTTTTAAACTTTTAAAAGATTATATTTTTTAAGGGACATATATTCAAGCAATTATTCAAATACAATTTTGGAAAAAAAGTTTCAAAAACTTTTCAAAGTAATATCAGTAATGTTATCAAAGAGACCGGAAGAGAGATTGAGTAGTGAAATAATATTGACTGAAACTAAAGAATGGAGAGTTGATTCAAAAATCATTACAATTGATGATTATAATGAATTTATTTCAAATTGTAAACAAAATGAAGAATTAGAAATTTTCACAAAATTTTTGAGACAGAAACTTAAAACAATTAAAAATCTAAAAAACAATGAAGGAGAATTTATTGATATCGATAGTGGCTCAATTAAAGTTTTGCCTCATAATTGTCCAAACGAAGTTTTATTAGAAACAATCAAAGAATTTGTCTCTGAAAATAAACTTGAAAAGGATTTCAAAATAATTAAACAAGTTGGCCAAGGTGGGTTCGGAACTGTTTTCAAAGTTGAAGATAAAGAAACTTTGGAAATATACGCTGTTAAAAGAGTTCAAATCAGAACTAAATCTAAAGGTCTGTTCAAGTTTTATATGAACTTATTTTGATCTTGCTTTTCTTTCAGATGATCTCTTGAAAAATTTGAAAGAAGTGCGAATTATGGTTAAACTCAAGAGTGAATATGTCGTTGAATATCACAATTCATGGGCTCAAACCACCAAAATAGACTGCAATAGTGAAATTTTCGTCTACATTCAAATGAACTTTTGTTCACAAAATTTGCAGTGGTTTTTAGGAGTAATAAATGATTTGAGTGAAGATTATTTCAAATCAATTAAGTATTTCATTCGCTGTGAGCTTTTGGCAGAACTATTTGATTGCATTAATTATTTACACAAAAACCAAACAATGCACAGAGACCTTAAAACAGAAAATATTTTAGTGGATGAAAAGTCGAAAAATAATTTTTTGAAATTATGTGATTTCGGACTTTCAAAAATAATCCAAGAGTTCATTGAGTACAATTCACCAGTGGGAACAAGTCCATATATGGCACCAGAAATTTATAAAACCCTTGATAATAAAACAAATAAAAGTGAATATTCATTCAGTGCTGATATCTATAGTCTTGGAGTAGTCACAATAAAACTCTTCAACATCAAAGGGAGTATTAAGAGTATAAGAGAAAAGGCAGATATGTAAGTAGATTTTATTGGATATAATCAATTAAAGATATTTTATATTTTAGGAATGACTATCTGGATCATTATTCGAATATACATTTTGAAGAAAAATTCAAAAATCTATTCGGTTTAATTTCTTTAATGATTTCAAAGAAACCACAAAATAGACCCAATTGTAGTGATTTAATTATCACAAAGCCTGAATGGTCAGTAGATCCTAAGAAAACTGAATACACTGTGATCAATACTGAATTTCACAAACTCATCAAACATTGCAAAGATAAAATTGAATATAAAATATTAAATACTTATCTAGAGTCTAAATCATCAAAATTTATTGTAATAGAATAATAATAATGTTTATGATCAAATGGCTTGATTATTTTGAATCAAAAATTTATAATCTTGATATAAATTGATCATTTTTCAATTTAAAACTGAAATATTGTTCAAAAACATGATTGTATAAACGTTGAAACTAAAATATTTTTTGCCTTTCCGTCTTTTAAGACCAAAATTATACAAATGAAAATTCGTGTACGTTTGTTTGTTTGAAATTATTGTTGATAAATAGTAAATGATAAAGAATGTCGACTAAACTATTTTCTATGAAATTTTCTCTTGAAAAAGCTGATTTAGACTATTTTCATTGAGGTAAACTTATAAAATTGAATGATTCAATTTGAACTAGAATGTTTTAAAATAATATAAAAAAATAGTATAAAAGTATCACCACTAAATTTTTTGTGATTTTAATTTTTAAATCATGTTCTTCCTTGATAAATTGATGAGTCATCCTCTAATTGATTTTAAATCTGGGTTCATCACTTGGGGTATAGCCTGGTTACCCCCACACAGATGTGAAAACTTGCAAATAGCCCCTAGGATTTTGAAAAATTTTAACATTCCAGGTATACACCATCTCTGGCTTGAAAAAATTTTAACATTTCAGGTAGACACCCCCTCGGGCTTGAAAAAATTTTAGCATTTCAGGTAAACACCCCTTCTGGCTTGAAAAAATTTTAACATTCCAGGTATACACCCCCTCTGGCTTGAAAAAATTTCAACATTTCAGGTATACATCCCCTCTGGCTTGAAAAATTTTTAACATTACGTCTATGGAGGTGGCAATTTTGTACGCCATCTTGGCCGCCGTTTAACCCTTCGCTAGACCGACGGAGCTTGATCACCCTTGCTTTAACTCATGAATAATCAATTTGTTATCATTTTATATTTAATTACAGAATGTCGCTATTTTAGCCTCCCATATATCCCTGAGTTTGAAACCTGTGGTTATGTTTGATCTGAATCATATAATGAAGGTTCGTTTTATTTTGTATAATTAGGCCTACCATTGTATTTCTTTGTATATTTTCCAATAGTTCAAATCAGGGATAACTTTGTGTAATGACTCCAGGGGGTCAAGGGGTGGTAAAATGGCGGAAAAAATGGCCGCCATTTTTCACCACATTGACTTTAGTGAATGGAGTATATGGTTTTGTCGTTTACCCCACCCGCCCGCCCACCCACACACACACACTGTGTTAATAAAAGGCACCCCATGTTAAGTCTATGGAGGGGGGTCAATGCTTGGGGGGTCAATGTTAAGTCTATGGGATAATGTTAAGTCTATGGGAAAATTTTGAGAAAAATTCAGCTTTCTGTTCATATTTCTTTATTAATAACGGCATTTCCCAGTATTCTTTTATTAACAACGATAAAATATGATTTAAGTTATTCAAGAATTCAATTTTATCATCTCTTATAATTTAAACTGGACAAGATATATTACCTTACCATCTCTTTATTAGTAACGTCAAATTAAAATTCTTTTATTAAGAACGACATTATAAAATTTAAGTTGGGCAAAATATATAACTTATAGTCAATGTAGTGAAATATTGGTTTAATTCAAATCAGCCTTGTTTTAAATGCTCTAGATCGATAGAAAGTTAACGAAATTGTGTTTCTAGATGATTTTTAGATGATATTAACTTAATTGGTGATGATAATTCATCATGATAATGGAGAAAAACTTGGTTTTTCAAAAAATGAACACTCAAAAAAACTTTTGAAAAACTGTTCGTTTTTTGAGTTTTTGGACAATTAAATGAACAAAAACGGCTAATTCGGTTGCAAATAAATTTTTCTATGGTTTGCGCTATTGTTTGCTATTGAAATAACCATTTTTGTTGATAATTTGATCAAAAAAGTACAAAAAGTGGCATAAAATAGTCACAAATCTTTTTCAGTGTAAATTTTTTGATGAAAAAATATATTGAAATTTAGGCTAAATTAAGAGTAAAGGAGTGAAGACAATAAACTAAAGTGAACTAAACAGTCAAAACTTAGATGAGAGATTTGATTTAGACTAAAATCTGAAAAATAATTTTTTCAATTTTCTTTTTCGAAATTTTCCGGAGGAAGGGGGGGTATACCTGTAATGCCAATTTCTCCGAAAAACTCAGGAGGGTTTGGCAAATTTTCGAAGTCAGGGGGTTTTATAGCTGACCCCCCTGAAGTTATCAACACCAAAAAGATAAAATTTGAACCATAAAATAAATGTTATCTAAATTTGAAGCTAATAAAGATAATAACCTAGACAACAGTTTATATGCTTATATTATTCTCTATATTTTTTGTCATTTCATTGTTATATTCGATTTAAATTGTTTTCAACATAATATTCCACTAAAAACTTGTTTATTAGAAGCTATAGTTACAGATCTTATCATTAAAATGGCGAACATTGCTTTTTGATTCAATTTTTTACATTTTGAATGTTATTTTAAATTAAATGATTGAGTTTTTCAATTCAATTATTTATTCTGTTATTCAAAGAAAGGCTTAAATCAAAGTTGAAAATGACTTCAATTTTAGACGACTTCTCAAAATTATTCAAAGAATTGCCGAAACACTTGAAGGAGAAAATCAAAATATTCTCCGTTTTAGAGCATGGTGCAATCTGTGCCACAAGTGATGGCCAAGTTTATTTAATTGGTGAACAGTTGTGTGAACAAATGGGTTATGAAGACCCTGACCACGATTATAGTCTTGTTATTGAATTATGTGATAAATCTGTTGAAGAGTTTTTCACTTCTGACTATCAAGTAAATAAAATGGTGGACTGGGTCATTGTCCGCAGCAAACATAACAAAATATACAGTTTTGGTCACAATGATTATGGTCAACTTGGCAGAGGTCAGGTCAGTCAAAATACAGAGAGCTTAAAAGCAGAAGAAATGCAGTTTTTGAGCGATAAAAATATTGTCGACATATCTTGCGGTCAAAACCATTGTTTGGCCCTTTCCTCGGACTGTCGTGTGTTTGGTTGGGGTGATAATAGTGAGGGACAGGTCGGCTGTGGAGACAACGGCGCTATTATTAAAACACCGACTCAAATAGTTATCAATGAAAGTGTAAAACACATTCATTGCGATAGTTTTGGATCATTTGCCATCAGTATAACTGACCATGTTTATTGCTGGGGAAACATCCATTTGAAGAATGGCACAATCTCAACAATGAAACCCCATTTAATAAACTTGGAAAATGTGTCAAATGTGTACCAAGATCATTTTGGACAGAATTTGATAACACTTCAAAAGGATGGGAAAGTATACATTTTTGATGGAGAGGACCAAAAACCTGTGCAATCAATCGAGTCAATTGAATTTACTGATATGGCCCAGGTCAGTTTCAATAGACAAATAGCTCTGTTGCCGAAGGAAGTGGGGAGAGGTGTGCATGAATTGAATGAATTGGGAATAAAAGCAATGAATTTTTTCAATTTCAACGACTATTTTGTTTATAAACAAAACGTTACGAACGGAACGCTTCACTTAACTAATGATTTGTCGATTAAATCAAAACACATCGAAATCATTGAGAACTCGAATGGAAATGAAATAAACGTTATTTACGATAATATTTTCGAACAAAAATATAGTGAAAAGTTCGAGGAAATCAGAACAATAGGAGAGGGCACATTTGGACATGTCTTTAAAGTAAAGGATAAACAAACTGGAGTGAAGTATGCCATCAAAAGATTAGAGCCAAAAAATGAAAAAGATTCATGTAAAAGTGAGCTAGCTTAACCTCATTACTTATCATGATAATTTATATTCAATATTACAGAGGACTTAAGAGAGATTATGAATGAAATCAGAATCATGAGTGAACTCAAAGGCGATTATACCGTCAAATATATAAACGCATGGATTGAGGGAAAGGTTATCGACAGAAATCTGGTAAACTATGTCTACATTCAGATGGAGTACTGTCCAAAAAATCTTCAGAATATTATTGAGCTCTTGGCTAATGAGTCCCTTAAAGAATACGAATTTTTCAAATATTTTATTAGAAGTGAAATATTGGTTGAAATCATTGAATGCATCAAAAATTTGCATTCATTTGAGACAAAACAGTATATTTTGAAACCTATTATTCACAGAGACTTAAAGCCTGCAAATATTCTGATCACTTTTGGCCAAAATGGCCGATTTGTAAAGCTGTGCGACTTTGGACTTGCTAAGTTCTTTGAAGGCTCCATGTCCAATTATCCAGGAGCAGGAACACCTAATTATATGGCACCGGAAGTGTTGAATAGTTCAAGGTATTGTCTAAAGTCAGATATCTATAGTCTGGCAGTGGTTACGACTGATTTGTTTAGAATCAATAAAAATATTAAACAACTGCACAAAGATAAGCAAGATTTTCTGTAAGTTTTAAAATACTTTTCAATTATATATATTTGATAGAAACTTTTTCAATATTTTAGGCATAAATATTCAGCGATCTATTCAAATGAAACATTGAAGGAAAAGTTCAAGAAACTATTCGATCAAGTTTTAAAAATGTCACAAAAAGAATACAAAGATAGGCCTGATTGTCAACAATTATTAACCATGGCTCATCAATGGCGTATTTCGAAAGAATTTGTTTTGAATGATCACAAATTTAAAATATTGAATCATGTTTTGAAAGAACCGGATATGATAATTCTAAAACTTATACTCGAAGCGAAATCATATGAAAATTTTGACAAAAAGATTGATATCATGAAATCCAGTAATTCAGGAAAACAATTTGAAAAACTTGAAGATTTTCAAATTTTCAAACCATGGCCACAATTATTTGATTCAAAAGTCAAAATTTATCATCAAATCGGAAAATATTATTCAAATAATTATTCGGTGATTCTTGTTATGAATGATAACAAGGTTTATGGAATCGGTAATAATAACAAAGGAATTCTTGGTTTGGGTCACGAAAAATACATTCATAAATACAATTTAATCACTGAATTGTGTAATCAGAATATTGAAGAATTTTTTGGGAAGACATTTTTATTCGCAAGAAATAATGAAAACAAAATATTTAGTTGGGGTTATAATCACAATGGACAATTGGGCCGAGGTTATAAAAGTATTGAAATACTCAAACCATTGCGAAACGATTATTTCAATAAAGAAAATATAATCGAAATAAGTTGTGGTTTCACTCATTGTATTGCACTTTCAGAAAATGGAGTAATATATGGATGGGGTGGTAATGATTGGGGTCAGAACGGAAGTATAAGTTTTCATAAAGAACAATGCATACCAACCAAAATTATATTGGATGATTATTCAGATAACAGAGTCAAGTTCATAAACTGCTCCGAGAATACTTCTTGTGCGGTGACAGTCGATGGCAGAGCATATTTGTGGGGGAAAGTTAATGGAAAATCATCGTTTCCAACACTCATTGAAATAAATACATATAAAGTGTTTTTAAATTTTGAAAAAGGATTGTCCTTGATGAAATTGGATGGATTATATAAATTAATGGAATATAAAGAGCTGTTCCCATTTAACTATCAAAATATAATGGAAACTCAAGATATTTCTGAAATTCAAGAATTTAATGCATTTATGAAAGAAAACGTCATTTATGAAGTTGATGCAGAAAACAAAAGAATTAATAGAACGGAATATTCAAATTTTTATGAATACTTTTTGTATGAAAATAAACAAATATTACAAACCATTCATATAACTAGTGATGGATATCTTATGCAACCAAAGATTGAAGTGAATCTGATTTCCAATGAAAAACCACTGAAAAAAATATTTGTCAATATTTTTGAACGAAAATTTGAAAATGGCTTTCAATTGATGAATATAATTGGAGAGGGAAAGAGTGGTATTGTTTTCAAAGTTTCGAGCAAAACAACAAATAATTTATATGCAATTAAAAGAATGCAAATTAAAAGTCAGTATTTTGAAGTTCTCAAAAATAATGAATAATTTGTATTTCCATTTCAGGCAATTTCGTAGAAGCACTGAAAGAAATACGAATTATGTCTCAACTGAACAGTGAATATGTCGTCAAATATTACAACTCATGGACTGAAGCCAAGGTTATCGATACTAACGTTGAAACTTTTTTATACCTTCAAATGGAATTATGTCCACATAATTTAAAATCTATTATCTATTTTATTAACCATTTCGACAAAAAATTCAAAACCATAAAATATTTCATTAGAAGTGAACTCTTGGTTGAAATAATCGAAGGTCTCAAATATTTGCATACTTTAAGCCCTGCGATTATGCACAGAGACCTCAATCCTAAAAATATTTTGTTTGTCAATCGAACCAAAGGCCCATTCATTAAGTTGTGTGAATTTGGGTTTTCAAAAATTTACGAAAACTCGCAAAACACAAGAGGGGTTGGAACAATGCAATATATGGCACCCGAGATTTATGACGACAATCATTATGATTCGACACCAGGAAAAAGTCATTATAATCTCAATGCAGATGTTTATAGTCTGGGAGTAATCGCAACAAAACTATTTGATTTCAATGACAGCATTAAGAGTATAAGAAAAATGAGAGTCATGTGAGTCATGAGAATTGTCTTAATTTTTATAATTAATATTATATACCTTCATATTTCAGGGATAAATATTTGAGTGAATATTCAAATACAATTTTAGAGGAAAAGTTTCCAAAACTTTACAAAGACATATCATCAATGTTATCAAAAAGACCGGAAGAGAGACTGAGTAGTAGTGAGTTATTGGAAAAAACTCAAGAATGGAGAGTTGATAAAGAAATTATTAGAAATGATGAATATTTTGAAGAATTCATATCAGTTTGCAAGCGAAGTGAAGAATTTGAAATTTTAACAAATATTCTACAATTTAAATTTCAATCAAATTCAATGAGACAAAATAAAAGTAATTCTAATAAGACAGTGAATGAAGAATTTTTCAAAAAGGAAAAGAATACATTTGAATACGAGGAAGATTTTGAGGAAAAATTCGAATTTATTGAATATTGGCATGAAGGTTTTTGAAGTTCTTATTAGAAGGACGTATATTTTTTTATTCTATTAATATAGCCAATAAAAAACTGTAAGATATTATCTGACAATTAATTTATTAATGAAATGATTTTTGACGAAATGTTTTCGCACTGTTTTTATATAATCTCAACAAATATTGTATAAAATCCATAGAAATGTTGATTCCGTTTCATTCGTTGCTAAACACTTGAATTTGTTAACTGATTGTAGAAAATAACGTTTTGTTAATAAAATGATTGAATTATTCGTTGGTTTACTTTTATTGATGAATGGAATGGAGTCCGAGAGAAAGTCAGACCCCCAGAGGGTTATCACTGATTCTAATAATTCAAAATGTTGTCGAAGAATGAAAACGATGTGATGTCATCCCTGTCTATACTATCGGCGTTCAGTAAGTCTTGTTATTTATATTCAAAATCTAATGAAATGTCATTTTAATTAAAGGTATTCTTATGAATGGAGCGAAAGCAGAGACACAAAAGGATTTGATGCGGTATTTAAAGTATAGTAATTCACTTCAATTATAAGAGGGACAGACTGTTAATGAAGGCATGAAATTGATTGCTGACAAATATCAAGTTCAAGGTAAGTTCAGCTAATTTTCTGTTAATCTCAAGTCATACTCAAGTTTTTCAATTGTTTTCATAATTAAGTGAAAGACGATTTAAAAAATTATGACTTCGAAGACTATATGAGACAATTCAGACATCAATTGATCATGGCCAATCGCATTATTATAAACAAAGATACAGAACTCTTATCTGAGTTCGAAAATGTGGTCAAAGATTACTTCAGAGCTGAGACACAAAG
>JAQGCQ010000326.1:0-15871 GCA_034699945.1 Chamobates pusillus
TAGATTTATTAATAAATTAATTGTTTATTTGCAACGAATAGATTTTTAGAGTAAAAATAGAGAATAGGTTTTAAATAATAAAATTGTTGCACTTGTCTTAACACGTGATGTGCATAAAACCTATTATTCTGATGAATTGACTCTCTATGGATGCAAAAAGTATGCAGTGCTGGTAGTGGTAGGCCTCGATCAGAATAGCTCTTTGATTGTGAGTAAAATTTAAGTGAAATTATGTTTTGAATTTGAGATTTTTCAGTTCACAAAATTCTATAGAATTTGAGCCACAATTTCCACGAGAATAACATTTAATTGAATTAATTTTCAAAATTGTGATTTTTATAAGAATAAAAAGACATCAAAGAAATTGAAAAGCAATGGATTAGACTTTAAGTTAGAGTTCAGTCAAAAAGAAATTTAGTTCAAAAAAAGAGAGAAATGAAATTCTTTTGAAGGGCTCACATCTCTCACAATTCTTTCTATTTATTAACTTTTAATAAATAAATTCGAAAATTTTTGTGTTTTTTAGGTTTCGAAATCGGATTTATTATAAGAATATTTAATGAGAAATCAGTAATGGCCAAGGTACCTCTTGTAGGGTAGGGAGGGGGTCCGACGATCGGCTTTCTAGGGTGGGGGTAGACCTACAAAAAGTTTGATTTTCAAGGAGGGGTCAAAAACTCAAAAAACACTATAATTGGTTTTTAAGCCTAAAAACACGTTCTAAACTATATCTAGGTGCTATTTCCACTGTATCAAGCTGTTATTTACATGAATTAACCAGAAATAAAGAAAAATTATCCAAAATTTGCGAAAAATGAACAAAATTATTTAAATATTATAGTTTTGAGCAAAAAATTAGAAAATAAATTCTATAAAATTTTCCTCACATTTTTTCTTTTGTATCTCAAAAAGCCAAAATTTTAGGGGGGTCTGACTCTGGCCAAATCCTAGGGAGGGTGTTTGGTCTATACCCCCTCCTTTGGCTATTACTGATGAGAAATATGAGGATTACAGCTCTTCTGGTAAAAATAGAAAATTGAACCAGATCATTTTTCGAAAGAAACTCTTGCAATATGCCAAGGTAAAAGTTATTTATAAATATTTTTATCCATAACAAAACTGCTCTAGTCAATTTCATTTTCACATGTTAAAACTGTTCTTATCAAATTAATTGCATAGAATATCGAAGAAAATTCTTGAATTTTGTTAATAAAATACTATTCTTTGAAATATAAAAATAATACAAATGACATAAAATCCTAAAATACTCAGCAATTAAATTCTAAAAACCATATAATCTGTTTTTCAGTCACTTTTTAGAATTTGACATTTTTGTTATAAAACTTGTTATGAACTCAAAGTCTGATATAACAGATGAGTATTTTTTCTAATTTGCATAACTTTTTTGAATGGTCTTAAATATAATAATTTAATCAAATTACAAACAAATAGACAAATTCGAAGTAATATCATATTACTAAAATGATCATTTTACTAATCTTTTGATAAATCTTAAGGGATTTAATTAAAAAAATCCATTGAATACAATCTTAATATTCAGAATAAATTGAATATTTGATGATTTTTGCAATCATTAAATTATGGAACTTTTAAATTACGTGTTTTCATAGAAATTCATACATTTTTTGTTTTGAATTTAAATTATTTTTTGAAATTTTCTTAATTTTTAAGAACTAAAGAGAAATCAAAAAAAAGATTTTAAGAGAAAATCTTTGCGATCATTAAGTACTGAAACTTTCAAATTATTTGCTTTCATTAAAAACGTTAAAATACTTGTATTATTTAAAAATCTAGAATCTGATTCTTTTTACAGTCTTATTAAATAATGACCATGGTTTTTTTATTTATGCTTGTTTTTTGCCATATTTTACAAAAATTTGTTTCTTTTTTGAGACTATTTCTTGAATATCAGTTTGAAGTCTATTAATTTGGAATCAATTACTCTGCTTTCAAAAACAGTCGGTTCGTTTGAAAAATAAGTTTGAGTTAAGAGTTCTTAACTAAAAACTTATAGTTTTCCCTTTACCTAGAATTTCATCTTTTTATTTTAAAAATTAAAAATTTAATAAATCATTTTCAGGGTTCGTTTGTATCATTTAAATAAATAAATATTTCTAAGAATCGCTCAAAAATTTTATACAGAATATTGCTTTTAACAAATTCTGTTCATTTGAGTAATTGTGTGGAAAATATATGTTCTTGATAACTCACATGATAACTCAAATCATGTCTCACAACAACTACGAAAACTAAAACCATAAATTCATCAAATTCTTGGAAATCAATATTTATTTAGCTTGCTAATTAGTTTAAATTTTCTTATATATTGTGAGCTCTGTCTTCAATTGTTGAGTCAAATAAATAAAAGGTTTCCTCCATTAAAGTGAAGTTAAATTTATTTGATTTTGAAGGAGAAAACAAATTCTGTTTAAATAAAGAATTCGTCAAATTATTTGGTTTTGATTGCGATTAACTTGATTTATATTACTTTAAGCTTAACTAAAAAGCACCTGTATGAATATGATGCGTTTTGATTGGTTTTAAACAAATTAAAATTCCATTCATTCTCTCGAAACTACCGAAAATCTAAAATTATTGAGCATGGTAGAATTTGCTATACACTAAAGTAAAGCAGTGAAGTAGTCTTTCAGTTGTATTAATTTTAATTCAATTTGAGTTCTTATTACCAAAATAAGTAAGAGTTACTAACACTCCCTATGTCTGACCGCCTCTATTCATGAGGACAGACCTTCAATAACATACAGAATAATGATCCGCACAATTAATGACCAAATTTGAGACCTAAGAAATTGGCGCCAACTCTGTGGACAACTTTAATCTTGTGTTTATGTCCATAATTGAGGGCATTATTATTCTATGCGATACACATATTTTACAATTCAAATATTGAATGTGAATAAATATTAAAAAGTCTAATCAACCCACATCAAATTAAAATGTACAGAATATCTATGTTTATTTAATTAAACAAGGTTCTTTGATGTCTTTAATAAGAATAGTTTTGGTAAATTGAAAACAAAAATTACTCAAAAGAGCTCTTTATTTGAGTTTAGAGTTCACTCATTTTTCTTTTGTTATTTAATGACTAATTTATTTTTAGAAAACTTAATGTGTTTTTAACTGAATTTCTTGAAAGACACAAAATATTAGCCAATTTAAGCCAATACTCAGTTAAAACTGATCTCTTCAGAGCTAAAGTCAGTTATGAGTTAAGAACATTCTTAAAAACATAAATAATCTTTTGATTAATGGTTTGGTCTCTTCATAAGAGATAAATCTTCATTTTAATTTGCCATGGTTATTTGCCATAGGTTAGATTAGGTTAAAATTATTATTATTATTATTATTACCATGATTATTAAGTGTGAAAAATTCTATAATTGCATAAAATATTAATAATGAAAGGTATTTCAAAATTTCCTATGTTAAGTTTTATGAAAAAATTTGTGCTAACTTAAAAAAAAGATTACTGTAAAAGATGAAAAAAGGCATTAAGTTTTGATAGATTTTGACATTTAAATTGAACTGCATTCAGCTCTATTTCAAAATCTTTTATACTTGTTCAAAATTCACTAGACTGTCATATTGAATTTTGAAGATAATATCCAATTTAAGAAATAACTAGATATTATACAAATCTAGAACGTATTTCTTTGATAACATCAATGTATTGACTCTAACAGAAAATTGTTATTCATTTACAAAACTATCAAATATTAAATGTAAACTTTATGTAAAGTATTTGACTTCAATTTTTGTGACAATAATATTTAACCATGTCAAAATTATAAAAATCAAGTTCTTTTTCGACTACCTTGCTAGTTATTTAAATCAAATTATATTATACATGTATTGTTGAGCTAAAGTTAAAACAAGAATTACACAAATGTATAGAAAAGTTGATTTAAATATAATGATCATATTTTTGCATTGAGTTTATTCTCAAATTATTGTCAGAAACTTTTGCCTCATTAAACTTGGATTAAGCAAGCTCAATTGAAATGACTCATAACAAGATCCGATATCAAAGTAATATTCGCGATGAATGACATATTTTTGGTTTTCTGATATTTCAGATGCAAAATATTCATATCTATACCGATGTCATCCTATTTGCAAACGTGAGAACACGAGAACAGCTCTACTCTAATGAGATCCGGAATACGTCTGAACTCAAGTATTGTTTCTTTATTTCGTTCATCATTTAAATGGTAAAAACAGACTCAATAAGAGTATTAAGAGTCTGTCTATTCATCAATTGATTAATACTAGCTTTGAATCAGAGCAGACATTCCTCGTAAATATCAGAGGATTATCGGAAAGGACTCACAATATTTTTATTAATATATTATTATTTATTAGCTATTATTATATTCACGATTTTGTTCATTCAGTATATTTGTAGAAAATGTAACATTTCAATTTAACCAAGATGTGATATTCTGTAACTGAAATAAGATAGCTGAGTACATGTGCTTGATTATATAAAATACAAAAATTCTAGTCTTTAATTAATGTCTATTTCAACAAATAGTTGTAATGAGAGAAAGCAATGGCTGTACATATAATCAAATTCATTCATTAACTAAACATTTTTTTCTCTCGATTTTTCTCGTTTTTATTTTAATAATAATAATAAGGACTTCATATCAAATAACTTAAGGTATAAAACGAAAGCAAATAATTGTAATTTTGAGGCTTGAATACAATACAATACACGTGGATATTATATCAGTAATGGCCAAGGTACCTCTCCTAGGGAGGGGGGGTCCGACGATCGGCTTTCTAGGGAGGGGGGTAGACCTACAAAAAGTTTGATTTTCAAGGGGGGGGTCAAAAACTCAAAAAACACTATTAATGGTTTTTAAGCCTAAAAACACGTTCTAAACTATATCTAGGTGATATTTCCACTGTATCAAGCTGTTATTTACATGAATTAACCAGATATAAAGAAAAATTACCGAAAAGTTATAATTTTCTTTAAAATTTACGTGAATTGTATCAAAAAATATCCAAAATATGCGAAAAATGAACAAAATTATTAAAAATTTACAGTTTTGAGCAAAAAAATAGAAAATTAATTCTATAAAATTTTCCTCAAATTTTTTCTTTTGTATCTCAAAAAGCCAAAATTCTAGGGGGGGTCTGACTTTAGCCAAATCCTAGGGGGGGTTATTTGGTCTATAACCCCCCCCTTGGCCATTACTGATATTATATATTTGTTTGATTCTTCACCAAAAGAGTTGAATAAATTCATAGTATATTCATAATATTAAAGAAAAAATAGATCTCTATATACAATATATTATAGATATATAGATATTATCGATTTTGTGCGTCCAATGGGGAGATGTGTGTGAATTGCGCCAAACCATCACTGAGTTTGCGATGCATTCACTACTGATGTTTGGAATACTTGTGTTTCTACACTCTCTCCGAGCACTTGCTTTCGTGTAATCATATTCTTCGTCTGTTTTTTGTGTTTCTCTCAAAAACTTGATATAAAAGAGAGAAAAGTTTCATACATTCCCTTAGATTTTGTTTTCCATAAGGACTTCACTTGAAATGATGAACACATTTTCTTCAATATTTAAGATAATATACTGAAAAAGATTATATCTGACAACAAAAAATTGAATAACCGAATGGATAACTCAGACACCGATCCCAATACGGATCCACAATTCGGTAAATTGTGGCAAAATTTCACTCAATTGTATGCCTTATGGAATGAAAGCAGATTTAAGAACAAATCGATTGATAATATCGATGATACGGACGATGAAAGTGATGAATATTTACGGAATATAATGATAACGATATCGTATTCACTGATAGTAATCGTCTCTTTGGTTGGAAATACTCTCGTTTTTAAAACAATTGTATTTCAGCCAAAAATGAGAAATTCAACCAATATTTTGATCGCTGTTTTGGCCTTTTCTGACCTTTTGATGACTGTCTTCAACATTCCGTTCACAATCGTCGACATAATAAGCCGGGACTGGATTTTTGGTCAGTTTTTTTGTACTTTGGTGTCATTTGTGCAAGCCAATTGTGTGTATGTGTCCAGTTTCACAATGGCTGTAATAGCTTTAAATCGATGGAAAGCTGTATATCGCGCCCGTCCTCCGCAGAATACCATCAGATCTGGTGAGGGTCGAGTGAGCGCTGCTCTCATTTTCATAATAGTGTCGATATGGTTGTTGGCGGCCATCCATTCGTTGCCGCACACCATTTTCAACAGAATAAAGGTTTTCCAGCCAGGTAACATAAGACGTTGCCTCACAAAATTGCCGGACAGTGCATATAATTTGCGACTTATACTGACCCTGGTCACATTTGTCACACAATACATAATCCCACTTTCGTGCGCCGGACTCATCTATACCCGAATCGCGTTCACAATTATATCTCAGGGAAGAGTAGGTGAGGCCACTGAAGACAGAGCGAGACAAATGACTGGCAAAAAGCGGCGTAGGATTGTCATGCTCATTCTTGTGGTTACAATCTTCGCTCTCTGTTGGTTACCATTCAATGTCTATTATCTTCTTCTGGACTTTCGGTTTATAGAAAAGTCGAATTTCATTGTGTTTATGCTCTGCCATTGGCTCGCAATGTCTTCGGTCTGCTATAAGTAAGTATCAAATTTGTCGCTCATTTCATATCAGTTTTCAAATTCCTTTTCAATACAAAACATCAAACATTAGTTCAAAACATATTTTCTCTTTTATTCTATTGAAGACCAAAATAAGGCTTTATATGAAAGAAGTAATTCTTTATGAGATTATGTTTTCAAATAATATCAGTCCTTACTTTTCACTGCAGGAGATCTATAAGGGGGCGGAATACTACGCACCAGAATTGTTTTCATGAATTGTTTATTTTGTCCAGGTTCATATGTTTTTAATTAATATAAATATTCATAAAGAAGAAAAAATGTTCTAGAGAGAAATGTACGTAGGCAATAGACTGAGAACGGTGTGCTAGGTTATGTATGAATTGGATACCTGCTATTGGATAGAATATTAGATATTAGATAGTTCAATTCCCTCTAGTTATACATTTTGATGTGGGTGTTCATGGTCGTTTTCAGATAAATTCACTTTTATAATTACATTTCTTACTTATGTTTTGTTTATCGAATGAATATTTAAATATTTTTTTTTGAATTAATTTTTCAATTTATTTGAGAGACATTTCGCTCAGAAATAAAGTTAATTAATTTTAAATGATTTGAAAAACGATGTCATCTATTAATTGTTCGCCAATTCATGTTTTTGTCAACTAATCCGACACAAATATGATATATGAGCTTGGTATAAGAACCCACATACATAGATAGACACAATATGACCATATCCCTTTGATTAATCTGAAAGTGTGACATAACTATGAAAAATAACCATGGTGTATCCTATTTTGTCAGTCCATTCGTCTACTGTTGGCTCAACGAAAGTTTCAGAAAAGAGGCCAAAAAATTCTTCCGATTCTTAATTGAAATCCGAAACCGACCCGAAAATATTTGAACATTTGAAGCATATTCGAGCATGTTCCTATTGGAGCATCAACAACTACTGGCCTTCCATTTGGTATATCGATTTATTCTCTTAAATATGGTATCGGAAATCATCAAGTCAGTTTTTAATAATAAATTCTATTACAAGAATAAAAACTTAAATATTGTTTGGAAAACTTTGAACATAAAAAACAAATCAATTTATTTTTGTTTTTATATTTATTTTAAAATTGGCTGAAACTCACATTAACGACGCCGTTGAGGTTTAACTTATCAAGATAATTAATATGTTGATATGTGTTACAAAAATTGATACTAAAATTTAATGTTCAGTTTGAGTCCAATTATTATTCTGTAATAATTACAGTAAGTTTTAGAGTGAAAATATTTTTCAAAACAAATGAAAGGACAGGTATTGGACAGGTATTGGACCAATCGTTGGATTATTCTTCAATTATATTATATAACAATAATAATGAAACTATACTTAAATTTATAAATATATTAAATTTGAAATATAATTTTTATGAAATGTTATAAAAAAGGCCAAATTATTATATAAAATAGAATTTATATAAACAGTAAAATATACTTTATTTCATCTCTCAATAAACTGATCACATCTTCGCTCAGATTTGAAAAACTAAATGTAAAACTAATTTAAATCTTTAATATTATTGACTTAAAATGCATGTCTTAACTGTTAAGTGAATCAATTAAATAACAGTTTTTGAAATATATGTTCAATAAGTGATTAGGTTTTGGAATATGAGATACTATTCTTGTTTTTACTCTAATGTTTCCATTGTTTTAATAAATATTCTGAAATTGAATTTTTATTTTGAAATTTTTCAATAAAATAATATTAATTGTAATCAAATTTGATTTGAATGTTTGAAAATATGAATAAATAAATTTTCATTTTTAAAATATACTTGTTATTTTCTTAAATTTAATTTTATAACAAATGAACTTGAAAGTATAAGTGCAAATATGATATAAATCTCTCTTTAAAAAAATTCGAAACTCTTCTACCTCTTCAACGATCCTTTTTAATGGATTCAAAGTGTATTTCACAATATAAGAATACACTTGAAGCAAGCACATATGATAGTTTTCACATGATATTAATTGGATTATTTCAAGAGAAGTAATCACCAAGGGAATAAAGCTCGAATATTACCTGAGAACAAAATTTCCCAAAATATGCCATCACTTGATCACATCATCCGCCATTTTATCCTAACCTTGGATATTCTAGGAGAAGGGGAGAGTTTTAATCAATTTTAGATAAATGGCTCCAACCTTATTCAATTTAATTTAACTTAACCCACATCTCATTAAAATGTAAATCAATGACATTAAAAATATATGCTCAAGATGACAAAAGTGACTAGGTTGATTTTGTCTGTTAAAAATATAAATTTCAATGTATATTAAAATACTAAACTGTCATTTGTTGTGATGTTAGCCCTGATTTGTTGCACTTCATTCGTATATCAATTATATAAAATGTCGAAAAAATGCGCGAAAATCTATTATAAGTATCACAAAAAAGGTTTATTTTTTAGATCTCAAGTGTTTGACAGCACTTCTCAAGTCTTGAGTTAGCGATGAATAAACCAAACATTACTCGAAGTTATTTTAATTAAAATATTATCATTTTTGTAGTCTTTTAATGTAATAATATTGCGTCAGTAATGCCCACGGGGGGGGGGATAGTTAAAATAACCCCTAAGAAATCGACCAAGTAAGGATCCCCTCCCTGGAAAATGGCATTTTGAAACCCGTTGTTTTTTTGCCAAGATAAAAATAGTTATACCCTTATAAATGTAGCAAAGTTTGAAAAGTGAGAACCTTTTTTTGCTTGTACAATTTTTTTTTGTGTTAAGCAAATTATATTTTTTTTGTCAGACCCCCTGGAAATCACAAAATACTCACTTGAAAATTGTCTGTCTCATTACACCCCCCCCCCTAGGATTGGTACCATGGACATTACTGATATTACGTTCATTCACTGGTATGCACTTCAATTGATTTTGTTTAATAAAGGCATTCAAATTTCAATAAATTAATGGCAAATTCTGGACCACTCCCGGGGCAACGGGGGTCGCCCTGTGTTTAACCAGATATTTAAATAACAAAGAAATGTTTGATCACAAACTGAAATTATTTAAATATGCTCAAGTTGAATTATATTTTTGATTGAATGAATTTCAATTTCAATAGAATTGTGAAATAATGATCGTATGACATAAAAACAATACCAAGATTAGAAAATTCTCAAATAGAGGTTCATATGAGTAAATTCAAAACTGATCGACACATTTGACAATTCAAAGAAATGTATGTCTTTTGACTTTTATTTCCGCTCAGAACAGACATCAGAAGAGACATCATTTTCCTTTTTAATAGAGCTGTACAGTTGTGTGCATATTTTGACTTGGTAAAACTACATTATATTATATCACTGTATATTATCGAATAAGAATATTAGATGATTTTCAAAATTTATAAAAATATTGTATCTTGTTATGATTATCCTGAAAGGGTATTGCCCGAGGTAATGTCGATGCAATAGTTTTTGATCCAATAACCTTTAAACTATCTAGATAAATTTTAGAAAGAAGTTTAAAATACTCGTTATTCGTAAGAATTTGTTGGAAATCCAGTTTCGATCATAAAAAGTCCAATTTATGACCTGATCTTATGTGAGCGTCAAATCAAAAATCGTTTTTATTGTTTCAAAAAATTGGATTTTATGTTATGTTGAGGACAGCCTTCTATCGTTTTCTGTCATTTTCTGTCTTTGATCTCATAATTTAAAAAAAATACTTTAGAAGTCATCCGAAAAAATTCGATTATTTTATATTTAAATTATTTCATGAATTTTATATCTTATATATAATTTTTTCCCTTAAATTATTGATCGATAAAAATGATTAAAAAATTCAGAGAATGTTTACTTTTCAATATTCGAGCGATCAATAAACTTGCAGACATTCTATCTTTCAATGGATCAAGGTAAATGTATAAATTCATATAAGTTTTTGTTATTTTTTGTAATATTTTTGAGGAAATGAAGTGAAAATATTTGAACAATGCAGGTTTATGAAAAACAAGCAGCAAGCTGAATTAATTTCTACTGGATCGTAATAAAACCAGTGATCATAAAATAAACAAGATAAACGTATATTTACTCGATATGAGAGTAGAAGGGTTATATAATTATCTAATAATCGAGTTAACTGTTTTCGAGAATAATTTGCTTGGTAAATAATAAATTGAGGGTTATAAAAAATAACTAAAATAAAAAAGATGAATTTTTGTTTGCATTCTTTATTTAATGTTATCTTGTTAATTTATTTTCAATTGATAGTGCATCAAAGCAATGATTGGTTGTCGCTTCTTTATCAGGAAATTTATTTCATAAAATAAATATGATCTAGGTTCATCTGTTCAAAGAGTGTCGTCATATAAAATGATTGCATCAATTGAAGAGTAAATATTTGTTTGTCCGTCAAATCAGTCAAATGAAGCGAAACGAAAGTTTGCGAATAGTTTTCATCGATTTTGAATCTCACGAATCGAATACAAGTAAATACAGAAATATACGAATATCTTATTTGTTGTCAATTCTAAAGAATGGACTGTTGTTCAGACCATTGAACACGAATAGCATAATTACAGTAAAAAATTGCTCAGATAGTTATCCTTCGCCCAAACTTTTATTTATTTATTTTTTTGATTCATCACAAATCGGACAAACATTTTATAAGAGTTAAACAAACTTTTGAAAAATCATTTTTATTAAAATTCAAATAACGGGAAGTCCGTTTATTGAGTTTTTGACCCCCCTTGAAAATTCAATATTTTGTAGGTCTATCCCCACTCTAAAAGCCGATCGTCGAACCCCCACACTAGGAGAGGTACTTTTGCCATATCTAATAACGTTTCCCATATCTAATAAGAATATTCTAGTTACTAGAATCTAGTAGATACAGGGATAGGTTACTTGTTTTGTCCAGGAAACAACAAAACAATAATTGTTGAAATTTGAAGCTTTATTTTTATTGAGTGAGGCTTAACTCAAATATAAATAATAAGAATTCTATAAATTTTATAACAAAAATAAATAAAAACAAAATAAAATTCATTAGAATTTTGTAAAATTTTAATAAAATCAGTGATTCTCTCAATATACACTACTTTCATGAATTATTTGAACAGATCATATATTAGTGGATATCAAAGTTCGGGTGTCCATAAAATTTTTATCACGAAAGCTTACTCATTGTTATAGGTATCAAATTAAAGGTAATTTATTCTTCTTCAAAATGAAGTTTTAGAATCGATGATCGAATCAATAATCGAAGAACAGCGAGGAAAAGACTGAATGAGAGTCAGTTTTTTCGCGGGAAAAAAGTATTTGAACAGAAGTTTAGTGCGCGCTTTGCGACTGAACCATCATTAGATTATTGTTGGAAATGGTTCGATTTATTTCTAAAACAGTGATAATGAGATATGCTGATGAAAAAATTTGCTAGATTGATCCAATGGTCAAATTAGACGTGGTCAGTCATATGGTTGAAATTGCTATGAATGTCTTGAAAACAAAGAATTAGTGACCACTGAAGAAGTTCGGAATCTGCTACCGGTTGTCATTAAGTAGATAAACATCAGTTCTATAGATAATTAACTCAAAAGTAACTATTTTTAATTGGATTCGGGAGAAAATGACCAATGATTAACCTTGATAATCATAATTCAATGCTTTTCAATGGAATATTTAATGTGATAATTACCGGAAAATGTTCCGAGGTCAGAATTCGGGAATTAGGTACCTTCAGCCACCGAATATGACAATTATATTGAAATGCAACCCATTATCTCTTAAAATGGTATAATCTGTTAATCATATGTAAAACAGTAAATTCGTTATCCTCCTTCAAAGTTATGGTAAAAAGTGAAATTCAAGGTTGGCCAAGAAGTGATTAGCCAAAAATCGGGTCCAGGTATCCGATATTCCTCCGTTTCTCATAAATTGGTCAGGCCTCTGAAAATCTTTTGATTTATTGCCAAAAATGTTCATTCCAATTGATTGAAAAGATCACAGTCGCTAATAATGTCCCAATTCGAGACTTGGAGGAATATACCATAAGAAGTGATCAATTAGTACCTAGAATGTATTCATTGACAAATTGATCATTGAAATTGTTGTGAAAGAGAAAAAATAGGCTATCTATAGAATGTTAAGTACTTTAAATCTTTAAGTTATCGGAAAATATCTTCTGTTCAAATACTTTTTTCCCGAAGAAAATTCGAATCAAATCCCTCCATTACCATTCATTCTTCAATTATCAATTGAATTTCATAATATAATATGTAAAATGAAAGAGGGGTAAATTATCTTTAATTTGATACCTGTAACAATGATTTGGCTCTATAGATAAAAATTTTATGGACACCCGAACTTTGATATCCACTAATATATGATCTGTTCAAATAATTCATGAAAGTAGTGTATCAATCATATATCGATTTTATGCAAATAATATCAAAACAAACAAAAATCCCATAAAAAAAATTATATAATAAATAATTCATGAAATGAGAAAACATGTCTCATCCTTACAAATATTGGACTAGTTTTATCTAATTCATTTTTTGTATAAGAATTTCAAAAATTGAACTATTCGTTGAATTATATGAGATTGATAAAAAAAAAATTATTTTACTTTTTCTTATTGTTACTTGGTGAAAATTTCTTGATCTCTAAATTAATAATAAGCCATCATACATTTATATTCTAGAAGATTTGAACATGATGAAACTATTATTAGTTATAAACAAGTTGGGGATCAGATATTTCTATTCATTTCGTTTCAATTGAAATGTTTCTCTCTTTAAATAGATCTAATAATTAAATTGCATAAAAATATGTTCAACTGAGCATGGATAAAATTTGAATTATGTTAGCGTTGAATATTACGCAAACAATTTTTTAATTAAATGTAAACTTGATTTAAAAGTCACGTTTCGTAGAATTTGTTTATCCATTTAATTAGAAATCATCAAAATTCTGTCCATTTTGTACTAAATTAGGCGAATAATAAATTTGTGATTTGGACCAAGGTGTTTATTGGCCTCCAACTAATTTCGTAATAATTATTTTTTATATTTATAGGAATTTTTATTCTAAAATTATCCGCCAATATTCTTGAGTCGAGACCTAATTTTGTGGTAATATTGGGTTTTACAATATTTATGCCAGCGATAACCCAGCTCAGCTGGCTCAGGGGGTATTGGGAGGGTAAAATTGGGAACCACTAATAGCTATATTATTATTTTTTTTTTGCAAAATCGTATATACTATAGATGGGGAGTCATTATATAGCATCGAAATATCAGGGTGAATCAAAAATTTTTGCCACACTACTTTTTTGAAAATTTTCGGAAACCGCTCAAGATTTTGATGTCAAGTAAAATGCATCTTAAAAGTTCAATTACATATATTTGGTTCAAAATTAAATAAATACTTGAAAATTAGGCTTTTACTTGAGAAATCATTATGATCAGAGATGCACTGAAAATCCAGATTAAAATCCAGATTTTAATGTAGAGGTACTTTAGACTAAACTCTTCAAATAAAATGTTAATATAATCCGATGTCCGATTTGAAAGTTTTGTTTGGTAAACAAAACAATATCAAACTGACCGGGGATTAAAATTTTATTTTCAAGTAACAATTTTTTGAATAAAAATTAGATAAGATCAAGCCCCTCTAGTGGATTTTTATGTCAGAATGCACCTCTGATTATGATTATCAAACTAAATTTATTATTTTCACTTAATTATCAAAAATTTAATGGACAAAACTCCTACATCTTCTAGAAAAATTTATTCTTTCGACCAGGATCACGCATCATTGAATGCTATGATACCATGACATAAGTAAATGTCAAATTTTCTTTAAAAAATGAGAATTTAGTGAAAAAATGTAGCATTAGAAGCTACATATGATGTTGCAAGTTCGTTTTAACTAATATCAAAATATCAAGCTTATTCCAAAAAAATTGAAAAAAGCGTTATGGCAAAATTTTGTGATCCGACCTGATATTTTGCGTTAGACCCCATGATAGACACCACTCCCCATCAATAGTATATACCTTTCGGATTGACTTTATGGGTTTTCGAGCTCAGGGCAAATACTTGATATACGACCCTTTCCTAACACTAGTGATTGAGTATTGTTTTGGGTAAAAGAATATTCAATTTGAAATATACATGTACAAATATACATGTATTCTGATTCTTTTAAAATCAATACAATTATTTTTAGGGCTATTTTATGAAAACGGGTCAAAAATAAAGTGTTCGCAAACACGAGCCTTAGGTGGAGCTTTAGGTTAGGTACCTATATTTGAATATTGCCCATGGTGAGTAATACCAGATCTCAAGGGAAAATTTCATTATTAAATAAATGGCAAAAATGTTTTTAAATTATATATAAGTAAATGTATTATACATTATGTATATGTAATTTACTATTATATTGAGTCCCACTCTTTTCAAATCCAAGGAATTTCTCCAACAAATTAATTCAAATATTAAGAATTTTTCGATATATTCAATAAAATTTTAGGTTAAAAACTACCTGGATCAGAAAACATATTAATTTAAATTATTAAAAGTCAGGTAAAGTCTACTTTATTTGAGATGAAAATGGAAAATACATTTCACTTATTAATCAGACTTTCCGGAATAGAGTATACTTTACCTGACATTTAATAACTGCCGGAAAATCTGATAAATCAGAGATTTTATCTCTAAATTCTGTTTTTCGAATAAACCAAGATTTTTATCAAAATTGTTGTTTACTGTCGAGTAGTGATGTCTCCAAAAAACAAAAGCGACAAAACTTTTAAGTTGTCGTAAAGATAACGAATGACTGAATCAATGAATTTATTAAAAGACTGGATAACACTCTAGATATGTGTATAACCCAGGATAATTATTTGTCATTAAAATCTAATTTAAATGCTTTTAAGTCCAAATTTTTGCGATAATTCACTCAAATTTAAGTTATTTTTGGGAAATTTTCAACTAATTTATCATTTTTCAAGTAAAGCTGTCGACTAACTAGCTTATTTTGCAGAGTTTGCATATTAAAAGAGCTAAAATCAATAATAGAGACTTGGCAAAATTTTGTAAAATATAGGGTTTCCCTTTCCAAAATCTTAATAAAAGATATGAATTAAAAAATGAAACTTATCTTTCACATTTTCACAACAAAACTGATTGCGAACTGCA
>JAQGCQ010000327.1:0-15867 GCA_034699945.1 Chamobates pusillus
TAAGGCTATCCATTCAACTGATAATGCATTCATTAATCAATTATTCTGTGCTTCGAATAAGGAATAGTTTCACAATTCTTAAACCAAGGGCTGTTGAAACAAAAATTTTAATTAGCTTGATTAAATAAAATAAATTAAAAATTTTAACACTTTGACCCTCTTTCACCATTAATTTAACATTGAAAATGAATTGACCAATGTAATAATTATTACTGACATTATTTACAGTTTACTATCGATACTCATATTGTTTTTTATTAAATAATGTTTGTAAACATATTATTCTTTTAAACTTGTAATTTCATCTTGAATAAACTAATGCCAATTGTAATGTCATAATTAGTTATTTGTTTCATAATTATGAGTTCATATTGTTTATTAAACACGTTTACTGGTTAAATTTTGACTAGAGCACTAAAAAATATGTCTGATATTGTCTGATAAACTGTAATAACTAATAATAATTAAATCGTTGTTTCTCAGGTTTTTGTAAAAAACAGGAATGTCTTAAAAGATTAATATTTGAATTTATTTATTAATAAATATTTAAAATATATTATTAATTAAATAATACTTTGTATCGTTAAAGACAAAATGTTTCAATAAATACCCGGAGAATATCAAATATTGTGTGAAAAGTTGTAAAATTTAGAGTTAAGATATTTTGATCCTGAATATTCAGATTTATTACAGTTGAGCGCTTATAACGCCATCTTCTATTAAAAGTATAAAATTATTTAATCTAATGTCAAATTCAGACGCAAAATATTTGCTAATATTTTGAAAAAAAATTGAAAAATAGAAAGTGATTTATTTTTTTTTTATTTAGAAGGAAAACTTGAACTTGTTAATTTTTATTAATATTTCCTATGACTTTTTCTTCAATTTTTTTAGTAAAAATGTCTCTATTCCAGCAAATTCATTTTGGCTTGCCTAGGTGAATTCTTACTCACTATAGAATCATCAAATTAAAATTTGATTGAATCACTCTTTTCAGATAATGGCGAAACGTCTATTTCGAATGATTACAATGATGATTATTAATATGATATTGTAAGATTAAAAAGCTTCCATGAATTAAATGACAGTTTTAATTGAAAATTATCAAAATATTTATGTATTTATATTCTAGTAATTTCTAATCCAATTATCATGATAAGATGAAGATTCAGAATATTTAAATTTAAAAAAATACTGAAATTATTGATGAATGCATAGTGTGCTTGAAAATTCGAAATATTTACTCTAACCATGAAAGTAGTTTTTAGCCATTTTCATCCAATAGGAAAGCTTGTAATGACTTTCAAAAAACACCTCTCAACCAATAAGGTTTCCCTATTTTATAACTGGTTTGGCCGCTCAATGGGCATGTCAAATATTCAAAACAGTCGCGTTATTATAAATGTAAAGAATATTGAAAAAAATAAAGCTTCAAGATTCACTTACATTTAGTGTATATCAATTATTTCAATATTAAATAAATGTTATGCAGTAATAAAACAACATGTGTTGACAAATAGACCAAACTGTGAATTGTTAAAAAAATCTTATCCCTGAAATCAAAGTTTCTGTAAAGCGCTATGTGTTTCAATGGTTGATGTATTTTTCTATCATTTTTCATCATTCTTTTTCGTACCATCTATACTCTTTCTTTTTGAGTATCGCTTACTCTTTGTACCCATCTTTGGCTACTGTTAGTAGCTTCCCTTTTTGTTTCGCTCTTCGTGCCTTTCCCTTCCAATAATTGGCCCGTTTCTTCGCCAGCTCCTTTCCAGTGATATCAGGAGCAGGATCTTATCCCTCTCCTGAACCAGTGGGTTGCCCATTCAAATCAATCGGTTCCAACTGAATGACTATTCGACCCGATGCTGCAATCGACTCGACAATTTGTTGTGTTGCCAACTCCTCGTCCACCATTTCCCCACCCTCACTGACAGGTTATGGTGTCCACCATTCTCCTCCTCCCTCGGAACACATGCAGGTGTTAAGAGTCATGGAGATCAACCTCTCGCTCACAATTAAAGATGATTCCATCCATTTCAACCGATGTTCTCTCTGAATCGTTATGCTTAAACTACAAAAAATTATTATATTTTTCCACAACAGAAATAATCCTGCCAATAAAGCACTCATTTGTGTTAAATTTCAGAATTGTTCCAAGTAATGTTCCAGAAAAAATTGAAAATTTCTGTTAAGTTTGCATCACTCGCTAATATGGATAATTTTGAAAATTAAAGCAATTTTCAGCAATTATTTTATTTACAATCAATAGCTTTTCAAATAACTTGATTAATAAATCAAGAATTCGCTTCAAAATGGCTCAATTTTCGAGACAAAGAAAGTAAACAAATGTCAGAAATCAGTAAAAACAAAGATAAAAGTTTAGAAAAATATCATTTTTGCATTTTTATGTAAAATAAAGGTTCATAAATTAATTTCATGCAAAAATTTCAATTAACCTTAGTGAAATATGAAATCATGAAATAAAATCATATATTCCAGAAAAGTTCAGATTATAGTAGTTATGATATTGTAGTTATGAGTTTCTGAATTAAAAATTGTTTTCTAATAACTCTCCACAAGAATGTTTACAAAAGAAAATCCTTTAATTTTTATGGGTTTCATTTCAATTGAGCGAATTTCAATTGACCGAGAAATATATTATGCATATCGTAATTTAATTTTTAAAAATATTGTCATTAAACTAGGTCTTCATAAAATGGAATTTTAGATATTTTGTAGTGTAGATACCCATCTTGTGGCAGTAAATTCACCCCTATCTAAGTTAATTCAAGATTTCAACAAAGATGACCTTAATTTTATATTCTAAACTTTTCTCGGTTTCTGACTATATAAACGTGAGTCAAAGATTTTATTTTTCATTCGATAATCACTTTCTATCAATTAATGATGAATGCAAACAACATATAGTTCTGTTAATATTGCGACCAAAACGATTACACTAAGAATATGATCGAGATGACTAACTGTCGTCATTATATTTCTCAGCAATGCAAAATACTACACGATGCAGCGATGATATTGAATAATGAAGAATTCAACAGATGCCCGTTCATTCGATGTGAAAATCTTCATACTTTGCATCCAGAAACCAACTTTTTCGAAAGTTTCGAATCAAATCCAGAAAACGATGAGTTTAAGTTAAATATTCAAATTAATTTAGTATTATCCATAGTATTAATCTTAATTTTATTTCACTTCACTCAATTGATAGAACGAAGTTCTGGATTCCGAATCTTTCATTCAATATTTAGATATAGAATTGCTCAAAGTTGAAAATGAGGAGCAAAATAAAAACGTCGAAACTCAATCCGAATCGAAAAACGAAAAATCAAATTGGAATAAAGAACCCATTCCTCCTTTTCATTCGTCTGAATTCTTAAACAAATTTGCGACAGATGGCGCTATAACTATCCATATTCACGGATCATTCATTATTCATATTGGTAGATCTAATTAATATTTTCAGAAAAAGTTCTATTTTAGTAATGTTTTATTCGGCGGAAGTTTGGTACTTAAACCGTGCGCTAGGCGAGATGGCATGGTATTGTTAGAAAGCTTCGGTGGTTGAGGTTACATAAATATGGGTATTAATGACCGGAGGCGTGGGGTTTAGGAGAAATGGGGGTTAAATTTTAGGTACCTTAGTATACAAAAATTCATTATATTACACTGTAAAAAGGGACCAAACATATTGTAGACATCACATCACTTCCAAAGTCCAAGAATGCTGTGCTTTTAAAGAACTAGTCTTTAATTGCTTTTCAGCGCCTCGCTTCACTGAATGGAATGTGATGCCTACACTCCTAACACATATGTAAACCCTAATAATGTGTTTTACTTTTTAGTGAAGTTTATGTTGACTTCACTTGTTGTCTAACATTCACTGAATAAAGTATTCTTTAAAAATATGTTTGCCTACAATATTCTAGCCTAACTTAACAAAACAAATCATAACATGTTTTTAGTTCCACGTCTTTTATTGACTTTTAATTGATATCAGTTTGAAAACAGTGAAGTGTTCAATAATTTTTCGAATAGTGGTGAGAGTAGTGCTCAGAATTATTGTAAAATAAACATTCATTCATTTATGAATTCTACCGATTTGGCAGAGATTGTCCACGATGTGCCGCCCGCTATGCTGTGGTTAGCTGACCACGGTTTTCTACCGAAAGGAAAGTCTTCCCGCAGTGCCTTGTTCCAGTGACTTTCAGAGAAGACCACGGATGGGCACAATTTCGGTGTCGTTAAGACACCTGACGACATTCAAGTGTCCAGGGCGAAGGGTAAGTTTTGAACGCCAGTATTCTATTTGACGGCAAAAAAGGTGATAATCATGTTGTATTGCATATCAATGTGAGATGATTATTGGAATATGATGAGAGAAGTGCGATGTGGCAAAGAGACGGTGTGCAATTGGAACTCATATTTTAGAGAGGTATTCATAATTATCATAAATAACAAAATTAATTCTTAGTCCTTCTTATCCACCCAAAGTGTGCCAAAATGCACTCGACAGAGAGTACGAGAGGCAAGGCGATTTCATTGGTGGGCCTGGATAACATGTAGAAATCGATGAGACCAAAGTAGGCAAGAGGAAATACAACAAAGGAAGACAACGAGAGGGGCTATGAATTTAGGTATGATATGCCAGGAAACTGGTGAATATCGTCTGTAGATATGCGAGGGTAACAGGGGAGATAGGGAGACACTTATGCCTTTGATTGAGAGACACGTGGCCAAAGGTATTTTGAAAATTTCATCGAAAAATTCCAAGAGTAACTAGGTTAAATTTTGATATTTTCAGGTTCAACTATTATATCTGATGAATGGGCAGCCTATAAGTGCCCTGGTTAAAAGGGCTACACTCATCAAACTGTAAACCATTCAAAGGGTTAAAGAAATCCGAGGACAGGAGCGCCCACGAATATGATTGAAGGCAGTTGGAAACACCTGAATCACAAGACTACTGTACTGAAGATTAACTGTATTGAATATGGCTTCAGGCCAATGACATTCAAAAATGACACTTGAAACATGATTTATTGTTTATAATTACAACTTCAGGTAATTTCATTTTCAAAAAAGGTTCAAGTAACCAATTTAAATTCAGGGTGGGGCTAATCCTTGTTATTCAAGGAATCTCCGTCAAAGAGTGTGTCTTATTTTTTGTGTTAATTCAGAAATTCAATTCATTTGAAGTTTTTGTTTTCAACTCTCATGTTTGAACAATTTTTTATTCAAAAAAAATCAATTCAAATAATGGATAATTCACAACAACAGCCGTAATTAGACCCAAGAAAACGAACTATTGAAATCTAGACGTCTAAACAATCAACAGGTATGTCATATCAAATTAATTCAATCTAGCAAACTCATTTCAATTAATTAAATTGGGGTTTGGATCGGATTCGAGTCATCAAGTTCAGGGTTTGGGTTAATTCTAGTCTTAAACACTAAAACTGTTTCTCCATCCGGGGATATATCCTCTGTTAACATTTACAGTTTATACAGAATTTTATTACAGAACACATTATTAATTTTCACTGATTCATGAACTGGTTTGAAAATAATTTCAGATAATTTTAATGGTTATATTCAATGAGATAACAGTATTATTATATAATCAGATAATATAATTGACATTTTCAAACAAAGCATCAATTTTTTATCCATTTTGAACTAACACTCGAAGAGAGTTCAAATAACACAATCAAAATCAGATAAGAATTTGTTTAATGGAGGATAATAAGTAGAGAAACTTGTTTAAATCATCATGAACATTTTACTTTTTTCATTCATGCTGGTTATTGGTGAGGATGTGTTCTCAGAAGAATCGGTTGTTGTTTGAGTCTCAGAAGAAAATTCAGTTTCTGTTAAACTTTTTGTACTTGTTATTCATGTAGAACTGCTCCTTTAATTAAGGTTAAAACCTTGGTTTTAGGTGTGGCACCGCCTGAAGACAAAATTCCTCCTTGCGAATTGGGGTAAATACCAATTAATTAATAGGACTATTTCATCATAAATGGATTTATAATTTTGATTCCGGTTTTAAAAACGGCCGCAAGAGGACGCTATGAATCTTCAATATCGTTTTGAAACACATTATCATATTCTACATTCAAAGACCTTTTCAACAAGGTATATCATGTTTTTCACTATGAATGGGGGTTTGGTGTAGGGTCAAGGCCGTGTATATCATATTTTTAATGGCAATTTTTTGCTTTGCAAAATTGCCTTATAAAGGTTTGTCATGTACGTATCCCCCCCACCGGCGACTTTTTTTTTGATAACAATGGGATTTCTTTTTTTGATTTTTTTGAAAATTTTTGAAAATTTTTGACATTGTTGGAAATTTTTTGAAATTTTTTCAATTTTTTTTTAAATTTTTGAAAATTATTGTTAGAATAAAACTCAAATAAAATTGCCATTATCATGGAAATGCTTATTTCCAGCTTGTTTACCCTATATCTCTTGAAATTAGGATTGACTAATTTGAAAATCATTTTTATCATACAACGTATTAAATACAATTTTGCGTTTTTGTCTGTAAGTATGTAAGTTAACGACAAAACCATATACTACATTTTACTAAAGTCAATGTAGTGAAAAAGAAGAAATCCTTATCTTTTTGTTCATTAGATTTTTTTCTCAATTCAGTTCAGTAAGTTACAAGGGTCTTCACTTGCGTCTGTTGCGGGGGGACTCGGACTGTTCCGGTAGACCCCAAACCGTCCACCAGCTCTGCCGAAGTGTCGTCCACATGTAAGCCATGCATTGTTGTTTAAGAGCGATTGGCGTTTGATCCAGCTCCTCAGGAATCGCTAACTCAGGAATCGCTACCTCAGGAATATGTATCTGAGGAACTCTTGGACTGGCGATGGTTTGATCAACTACCTCCTCTGTCCCCCAACGTTTCACTCCAGGACTTCATGGAGGGACTCGACTTCGAGGAACTCGATATGGAAATGACGCCAATTATAGAAGAGATCAGTCCAGTGATGTCCCCGATGTCATTCTCACCACCTTGCATATCATTGTATGGTGGTGGTCAAGGAGGTGAGAATCAGGCACCTGAGCTGCCCACAAATTATTTGGTGGGTCAGCAACCTATTATATATTTTATAGGTACTTTGAATTTAAATATGTCTTCAAAATAGGTATTTAAATTCAGAGTACCTTGGTCATGGGTTATTTTTATTTATTTATCTATTTAAAAATATTTTTGGTGTAATTTTAAATAAAAATTTTTAAACAAAAAAATTTAATTTTATTGTGTGTGTGCGTGTGCGTGTGTGTGTCTGACTCCCCTTTCTCTCTACCCCTCTTCCCCTCTCTCTCTCTCTCTCTCTCTCTGACTCTCTCTGACTCTCTCTCTTTCTCTCCCTCTCTCTCTCTCTCTCTCTCTCTCTCTCTCTCTCTCTCTCTCACTCATATTTTTTTATTCCGCTCATTACTCCTCACTCACTTCTTTGGTCCCCAAAGAAACTCTAAGTCAGTCCTCTCTCAACTCTGCTATTAATATTAAAAATATAAGTAAATGCACAGAATTGATATAATAAAGGTATACAATGTATTCATAAAATAGTTATAACAAACACTTCTTTAAAATATTTAGTATAAAATATGAATTCTAATCTGTTTTGTATGTTAGCACTCTTTATTTTAAGTAATTAAACTTTCTTTTGTAATATTAATGTTAACAAATGATTGACTGTAAAAATCTTTGGTTTATTTAATGAGTATCTAAATTATTGAAGTCTTATTTAACTTTTGCACAATTATTCTTTGGTTATCTAATTTTGTTAAAATGATATTTAATTATTATAAAATCTTTGGGTTGTTTATTAAACTTTCTAACTATTTAATTTCTAACTAATTAATTCTATACTATAAAGGAGTGATTATATTTTAAGTTTATTTATTCTTGATTAATATATGATTAACTTAATGCGAAATATTATAATTTTGGTTATATATATGGATATATACTCTTTCATGCGGAGTTTATTCTTAATAATTGAATTCACTGTTATATATCTTAAGTAATTGAGATTTATAATTTATGAGATTTCTCATAAATTGCCAATCTTTATGTTGTTTGACGAAACGTTCAACTAATCCAACCGTTATGAGAGCGCTAGCGTCTTCGACGATTTCTTTGTTGAGCATTTTGAGGTCATTCGGTCCAACACTATTTTTAAGGTAGTAGTCCAGGTCTTTAGTTGACTTCTTGAATTGTTGGTAAATCCAATTCATTTCGTTCTTTACTTCAGGTTTGATATTAGTCTGAGTCCAATGGAAGAGCTTTCTTCCTTTCATCTGCTTTTTAACCGTCTTTCCTTTCGACTTTTTATCGATTGTGATGTCTCTTTCTTCTGACAGCATTATTGGAAATGTTGTATTGTTGTATTTCCATATCATAAATACTTTCTTTGCTTTGTATTTATCGACATGTTCACACAACTCTTTGAACGTATTCCTTTTGTCCCAAATCTGTGCTGTGACCTTTTGATCAATATAGATGACGTTTGGATGGTCTTTCTTAATGTGCTCCAACGCTTTATCGAACACTTGTGTGGCTAAGAAGTACGGTTCGTTTTGTTGTTTCTCCGTTTCCTCAAGTAGCTTTATTCCGACGGATGTAATCTCACAATCATTGTCGTTCTGATATATTATAGTTTGTGATGAGGAATCACTTTCCTTTCCAATGTCTGTCGCTTGGTTTTGTTCTATCTCCTGCATTGGTTGTTGTAAGATGTCTTCTTCGGCCGGTAAATATGTGTTAATCGCCTCAGCCATTAATTCGTCTAAACTCGGCAAGCCATTATTGAATGTCGCACTGATGTTTTCGAGAAAGTCTTTCTCTAACACATTTGGCAATGGAACATATGGATACCAATCATGTACAGTTTTTGACTCTATGACAACTCCACTACAAAGGGCTTCCAATGAGTTTGACACTTGCTCTTCTCCATATATTGCTGTCAACTTTTTTCGGATGTACTTCTCAACAACTGTTTCTCCTCTATTCGTGTAATGAGAGCAAATGAACTCTTTGATGTCATTTTCGGCTTGATATGAGATGTTTCCATGTGTTTCCACATAATGTTGTTTCAAGAGTCTATAGTTATTTGGTAATTCAGTCATTTTTACTTCGTACGGATTGCAAAGTTTGCAGATGACTGAAAGCGAACCACCATGATAGTAAGTGTGATGTATTAGCTCCTCAAAACTCTCGTATCTAGAGTTCACGTATTTGTTAACACTTTGTTGCGCTTGACAAATGAAACAGTCAAATGTCTTTGATGTTAGCGGTTCTACGGATGCTTCCCAATGTTTGTTGTTGCCAGTGAATATGCTTGGCCAGTGAAGTAATGACTCAGATTGCATAAGGTAAGTACATTGTATTGGACACTCTGTACTACAATTGACGCCATATTTGTGTTGAAGACACATGAAGGTACAAGCTCCGACACTACATATGTGAACTGTTTTGTCTCTCATTTCATTTACTTCGTCAATTAGATGTGTTTCCATTTTCTCACGGCTTTTTGTCTTGAAATTGCAGAACAGGCACAAGAACCGAATCGTTTCCACGACGATGTTTTTCGACTTTTGTTTAATTGAGAAGTATTCTTTCGGTTTTGTTGGAGGAATACTCAGTTCATGTATTGCCATTACTTCTTTGGTTTGACTGTCATTCGAACGATTCAAGTGCCTTTTCTCTTGAGCAGTTCGTTCAATTAACTTCTTTCGGTTCTTCTCTTTGCCGCCTTTACCAACTTTTGTTTCTTTGAAGTCAATAGACATCTGTCGTTGTTTTTGTCGTTCGAAATAAGTCTCAAGACTTATTTTTGTTATTTGAGGGCTGACATCGATTGATGGCTCTACAATCTCACTCGGCTTTTCTTTTGGTGGGACTGAAACGGTTGCGGTAGACTTTTGTTTAACCACTTGTTTGTTCACTTTTGGCACATTAGGTTCTTTGTTCACTTTAAGTACTTTGTTCTTTTTAGGCACATCTTCGTTGTTAAGTCTCTTGTTAACTTTTGGCACTTTATTAATTGGCACTTCTTTTGGCACTTCCAATACTGTATTAACTGTTGCACTTGTTGTTGAAGACACATTTGTTTGAGTGGCACTTATTGTCGGCACTTCAGTGTTCACTCTCAGTGGTGATCGTGGTGTCGTTGAAGACACTGTGGGCACTGTTGGAGATTCTGGTGGCGGTTGAACTGTTGGTGATGTTTCAGCGGTCGCTCGTGTCACAGTTGTCGTCAGTGTTGGTGGTACTGGTGCTGCAGGAACTACTGGAGTTGGATCTGCCGTTGGTAATGGAGTACCATTTGGGAACTCTTTCCAAAACTCTTGGTTGGGATGATGAACCAATTCGTCCGGAAGCACACAATTGTGTTGAATGTGGCACAGTTGAAGTCTGAAAGACTTGGCAAACTTCCCTGCCTTACTTCGTATGTACCCATAGCTTTTGAGAACGTCGAGCAACTTCTTTGCAGCATCTTCTCTGAGTGCTTCAGACAGATGTTCATTTGTCGAGAGTGCCGACGCCATTACTTCCACATAACCATCAGTTCTTGTGCTTTCATTACTTCTGAATGCAAAGACGCTGTACGTAATTCCATCCTTAACGGTTTGACCACTTATCAATCGTTGTTTGTTTACATTGAAGTAAAACCCTTTGTTGTATTTGAGGAATTCATTCATCAATGCGACGTAATACTTTCGATCCGACATTCTTAAATGGTAATATAAGGCCATTAGTATTGCATTTAGTTTTGTTTTCAATTCGCACGCAAATGTATGATTACACATGTTTTGTGTTTAACAGTTAAGAGTGTTGTTTTAAGCGCAACTGCATTGTATGTAAGCAAGCAAAGTTATGAGTCGTTTAACCCCAAAATCGATAGAAAAATTCTATCTGTTTTCAACAAAAAACTGCAAGGGGTACTTTTGTTTATTTTATTTTATTTTTTGACTCGGTACACCCCCGATTAAGGCCTTCCCAATGGGAAACTCTGTGGCTTTAAGTCCCACGACGACTGACCCCTTGCAGAGGTTTACCTTTTCGATGTCTCTACTCAACTTCCCCCGAACCCTAACCTCGGTTCCGAAGTTGAGCAGAGCTCTACTACTAAGCCACGACTGCTATGTATTTTTTGTATGTTATGTTTCACTATTTTTAATAAATGTATGGTGTTAAACATTTTTTTTAACTTTGTTCTTGATTATTATACAATATAATTACTTGTTCTTGTCATTTTTGTAATTTTTGGGTAATTTCTTTGTTTTCTAATTTTTATGTTACTCAATTAATTCAAGTAACTAGATAATTTTCTATTTTTGTGTGTGTTCATAAATTTTGTTATTTACAGGTGTATTTGCGTCATTTTTGTTTGGCTAATGGTTGAGATCATAATGAGTATTAATTCGAATATCACTGTTTAAATCTTGTGTCGTTTTGAAAGCGTTTTAGACAAAGGTTTTGATACGTTCTTATAGTTTTGTAAATGCATTAATTGAGATCTTAAACTTTCAATGCATTTCTTCAACGGCACAACGTCTATCGGTTTCGAAGTCCAGGTTGGAATAAAATATTCTAAAGAAACTGATATTAAAATACACTGTTGGATATTGTTCATTAAATTAAACAGTTCGTTGGCTTTTTCAATTGTGAATCCTTTCCATTTTTTCTTCTCTTTGCTAGTTACTTTCATTAATAAAGCTAAACTAGAGAACAAATTGTTCGAAATATTTCCACAACTCAATTGCCAACTCTTTTTGTTAGTGTGATTAGATTTGACAGTAATTTCGGCATAACTCATCTCAATCATTGACTCCAAAGCACTTGAACTAAAGTCAATTTTAGTCGTTGTTCTTGGAAAATTTCTACGTTTTAAACATAATTCAAGTTGATTGAAGGCGACGTTAAGTTCCGTTTCCACAAATGAGCACATTTTAGTGTAAAGTTTTTGATTCTTGATTTGAAGTCTCTTGGAATGTAATGCATGGCTTAAGCAATAATAACTTATGAATTTGCTCACAATACTGAGTGAATTCTGAGCACTAATCACAATGACCTCCATTGTATCAGTCAATTGACTAACATACAACGAACACATCAAAACAATTAAACTTCTCATGGAAATCTGATTTTTGTTTAGTCTGTCTGTCATCTGTGAATTCTGAATCAAACCATGCATCTGTATAAAGTGTTAGAATATTAATATTATGTATTGTTAACTCAACGGTTATAGTTAATGTTTATAATTATGTACAATATATATAACATAAGTGTAGTCATTTGTTTTATAAGCAAATCTCATAACAATAAGTGTCTTCCCGATTAATAATTTTAAACAATTGTAAATGAAGCCAAAAGTGTGCTAACGACTTTACGTTGTGGCACAATTCAAAACTATACCAATAGCCATGGAACAGCTCAACTGCATAAGACAACATAACGTTTATCTCAGCAGCTGTAAAAACCTCATAATCTTTAGAGAAAACGTCGATTGTATCTGTGGTAGGGTTGTTCTGTTTGAATTCCAGTGATCTTAGTAAAGACCACACTCTATATCTCACTAAGGTAGAGTAGTTAAATCCCTTTTGAGCTCCTCTATAAGGAGACGTCAATGACAAGGCACTGGCTACACTCCCTCTGTGACTGTCTATTAGACCGAACACATTTGGCTGACACACGAAATTGTTTTCTTCGCTCAAAAGTCTTATTCCTTGGTATAGACCAAAGCCTTTAAGTGCTTCGATCGACATATCTAAACACTTATGCAGTTCTGTCTTTGCTATAACATAAACTTGGGACAGGTCAAGATCTGATGATTCGCTTATTACTTCAACACAATTACAGAAAGTATAAGAGGCATACAATTGGCCAAACAGTTTGCACGTATTTAAGTAATGAACTCTGTCTTCAATAGTTATTGTTGTTTTTACTGCTTCGTTAAAATGATGATAACTTAAGGAGATAATCTCTTTGATACATAAATGATGAACATTAAGTAATCTTGAGGCATAACCGTCATGTTGTAAGTAGAACGCCATCTATACGATAAATGAAGATTGAATTCATTAGACTGTCTTATTTATGGTGACTGGTTTTCGTCTCTGAACTTTTCATTCTATTAGTATACATCAATAGAATGTTATCTTTTCGAAAACCCACACATTTATTTCTCGCAAACAGTGGGTTCATCAAGAGAGGTCTTGTTAGTGGTTGGCTCTCTTTTGAACGGTATTTGTCGATCGCTATGTACATACGCCTCGCAGCTTCAACGAAACTATTAGCCGATACATGTATGTCAATTTGAGGGATACATAAATGTATTCTCAAACTACCATAGTCTAAGTAAAACTGCATTTTTGTTAATTCTGTGACTTTAATCAAATCACCAAGTGATGCCCAGCAAGGTATATGCCAGGTATATTTCATTCGTCTTATTTCAACAATAGGTTTGAGGGACAAATCCGCTGTCTCTATCAAGAGACGGTAAGCGGCTTCATTCTTGGCCTCCTTTTTCTTCTCGTTTATAGAAGAAGCGGCTAACCCGTCGTTGTTTTCATTCAATAGTAAAACAGAACATGCATAGTTTTTACTGTTTTCATTAAACTCAAAACTATAAACTGGTTTTGAGAGATGTTTTCGCTGTGCGAGGTCGTTTAAATGAGAGACGTACGATACTCCTGATTCCATTTCTTAAAATTGTTGTAAAATATTAGATTTTGAAGTTTTAGTTTTAAAATTTCAAAGTATCCATTTATTACAAATCAAACTTTAACTTTATTCAGTCTCTTCTTCTCTAACGGACACACACATGCATACATACATACATACACACTCACATTCATACACACAAACACAAACAAATTAGTTGTTATTTCAGTGAAGAATTTGGAGATTTTTATGCATTTGAACTCAATGTCTAGGCTTTGTCATGGAATGCTCACTATCTAAGATAAACGTAAAATTCAGACAATTTTCATATCATTCTCTCTTCACACGTCATCCTTTGCGTGCGTCCTCTTGTTTAAACCGCGTTTAAACCATTTGACCTATCTTCTTTGACTTCTGCCTAGGAGGGGCGCCTTTTGCAAAAGCGCTTTGTTCTGGTAATGAGCCAGAATGTTCTTGGTTTGACGTCAAAAGTGTTAGTTTGCATTAGGCACTCCTCGATTCAGAGTCTTTTTGAGCTCACACACCATTAGGTCAAAACTTCTCTTAGGTATACCACATAAATAACCACAATCGGGGCCCCATAATTCATTTTCATACACACATGTATGAAAGTACTCCTCTTCTCTTCTTTACACAAATTAATTGTCGCTAAACAACAATCAATTTGTCACAAGTCTGTTCTTACGTTCATCATTAGATATTTGACTTAGCCTTAGATCAGTTCATAGCATACGCCTTAGAATCTTGAATGACTGTCTCTTCAGTCATTTCCTTAGTCAATTCAACAACACTTCGATCCTATTCAAGTTGAATCTTTAAACTAATCTCTCGAATAATGTTTGTCTCAATTCTTCTGATTGAGTTTTTTACTAACTCCACTTTTCACAAAATTAAACACAACTAAACTTATAACTTTTACTTTAGACTTATCAAAAATCTATAAATAGAGTGAGAACTCATCTCACTTTGAGTACTCATCTCAACTAGTACTTCTTCTTTCTCCTTCTCTCACTCTCTTCTCTTCACTCCTCACTCATTCCTGTTTGTCTCTAGTTAATCTATCTAGTGCTTTTATATAGCATAATCAACTAGTAAACTTGACAGAAGTAATAACTAACAGTATAGAGATAGCTCACTGAATGATTACTTTAACTTAATAGTGGTAGAACTTATAGGTGTATAACTTTGGTTGGTTAATGCTTAATTGGTGAATACCCCGCACCTCCACCAAATGTTAGGTTTAAATTTAGGAAAACCTAATTCGTAACTAACTTTGAGATGACTGCGCCAAGATGGCGCTTATTCATTGAATAAAAGGTTACAATTAACTCAAAGTGGGGCTGTTAATTATATAATAAGAACTTCTAATCGGCGCTCAGGTATCACTCAATTAATTATACTAGATTAAGACTTAGTTGTCAAGTTTTTGAATCAAGTCTCTCGATGAGTTATTCATCTACTCGGTTCTCACAACTCAACACCTTTGTCTTTGGTCAAATATCACTCCTTCGTTTCAGTCATTCTCTATACTGGGATTCTGGCTGTCGTCTATTTACTAACTAATGGTTAACATGACTGAAACCACATTTAACTATATTGAACTATCGTTTCCCCAAACTTTAGTTAAGTTTAAACAGATGTTTAAACTTTGTCTTACTCTGACTATAGTTCACACAGGATTGCGGTTAAATACAACGGATGTGAACTCTGACTCATTCTAACTATTACTCACTAAAGGCAATAAAGCGTTCTCCGGACGTGAATCTGACTCACTTCGTGTATTACTCCTAATAAGCTATAATCAGTAGACCGGACCCATTTCAGAGCCTCACTGACTGTTACTCATACAAAGTAACAGTGAGTGACCGGATGTTGTTTTAACCCTCTTTGTTTAGTACCCACACTAAGCTATAGTAAGTGGACCGGACGCATCTCTGAGCCTCGCTGACTGTTACTCATATAAGCAACAGTAAGCGATCGGATATGACTTTTAACTCTCTTTGTCTAATTATAGTTTACTCTTAAATATTAATTAAGTCAATTAAGCGTTAGATTTAGTAATGTAAATACAATGATCATGCATTCAATTGTTAAGTGACAGCAAGTCACTTTAACTTAGTTAAGACAATGGTTTT